>WWET01000337.1:438289-458731 GCA_011038615.1 Limnodynastes dumerilii
AGAGGAACAAATGTATTAATATAATTTTTTTCTTTTTTTAATACACATACTAAATAATTAGGACTTAAAGGTAAAAATCAAATATCAATAGTAGGTGTGGCAACAAATAATCAATATTGTTTAAAGAGAGGAATCAATCATAGGTGCAGGAACAGCATCCACTGAAACCTCATCAGATATTGGGACATGGTACATATAAGAGAATGTATAGAGATCTGAGGAAGTGATTTCTGTAGGTAGGGGGTAAACAGGAAATATATTAAGATTGTTTAAGGAGAGGGAAGTCATTTAATGAGAATAATCAGTGGATCCAGTTGAGAGCATTTGGGTGTTACGACCTGTGTAGTTTGTAAAGAGCAACTACACAAAAAGGAGCAAGTCAACACTTTGATAAACCATGTAAACATGTGAGGGGTCCAATTTGACAACATTTAAAACTGCAATTCAGAGTTAAGTTTTCTAAAGGTGCGGGTCTGTTCTCTTTTTTGCCCTCACTCTCACCTTTGGACTGCTCCTATGTGTATATTGTGGCTGAACGACAAGAGATTTTATCCAGAAAGCAGGAAGGCCTGTAGTAAACTAGAGACCGAGAACAAGCGGGAGACAAGCTCAAGCAGAGCCCATCACAGACAGAGAGAGATGAACTACAAATGTACTGTAGTCACATTATGAAGTATTGGATGGCTAGCATTCATTGTCCACAAAGGAAGCCCAATATGAGGAAAAAAAAATACACAAAGTGGTAAAATGCGTTAATAAATGTATTTATATGATTGCAACTAATGTATATTATAAAAGACATGGTTGGAAACTTAAAACATCATAATTTTATAGTTGCTTACTTACAGTTACTTTTACTATTGCTATAAAAATAATAAATATTTAAAAAACAAAGGGGAAGCAGAAGTAAAAATTCCAATGTTCTCTGCAGATCTTTTCTGACCATATTTTTTTTTATAAAACACCATGCAATTTTATTTTTGCAGATGAAGGCTGAATAATGTTTAATGCTGTGTGAGTTAATGTGCTTTGATCATTAGATTTTGGTCTTGATTCAAAGCAATACAGATTCTACTAGAATTTGTCTGGAAGGTATTTGACAAAATACTCACATTTAAACAAAAATAGCCATTAGCAACATGTTAGTTCTACACGCAATTACAATAAATTAGATACTAAAGTGTACTGTAACTGCCTTTCAAGTTTATTTGTGTACATAATGCAGTACCTAGTACCTTACCCTTATAGCAATACAATGCATTCCTGTAATTTAACAGAGAAAGGATCTTATTTTGCATAATGTTGTCAAAAGCCACAGTTTACAGATAAAGCTAAAAGCAACACATTTTTGTTACTCTATAGGCATGAATATAATAATCCTAAAAATTATTCTACACAACATATGATCTATTTCTGCATTATTTTTCAAAAAAGCCTAAATAACATTTTTATACATACTGTGAGTAGTACAGTCAGTAATAAATAGTATGGTTATTAAAGCACAATCATTTTATTTTTGAAGTGCAAAGTCCTTTTTAAATGTAAACTTTTATTTGTAATAAGTTTAGAAATAATGTAAACAACAGCAGGAGATGAATGCAGCATGTGTGAATGCCACATAGACAAACAGGTGGTTAGATTCCGAGCGATGTCTAGTGCTGCCAATAGTGCAAAGAAGTCCTAGGAGTCAGACTGAGGGAGGGTGGATGAGTGGGGCTTAGAGACAGAGGGCCTGATCCAGACCTACGCCCGCCGTCGCTAGGACGGCGGGAGTAATTTCTGTTGTCAGGATCTGGCGTCCCTAACTGTAGCGTAGTTACAG
This sequence comes from Limnodynastes dumerilii, assembly GCA_011038615.1. Lineage (NCBI taxonomy): Eukaryota > Metazoa > Chordata > Amphibia > Anura > Limnodynastidae > Limnodynastes > Limnodynastes dumerilii. Next base: position 440,112 of record WWET01000337.1, read on the forward strand.
TTGAAGGGGCTGTTCTAGCTTATGAGCGCTGTAACAACAACAGATAGGGAAGGTAGGCGGGGGGAGGCAGGGAAATGAGGCAGTGAGGGCAGGGTTTTAAAGTTACGCTCCAGTCCTGCCATAGTTACACCAACTAAAGTTAGGGTAGCCTTTAGCCAGTGTAACAGAGTGTAACTACAGCAGGGCAGGGGAAGTGTCAGTGGGAGTGCATAGCTGTTATGCTGTGCGTTAGTACGCACTGCACAACATCGTAAGTCTGGATCAGGCCCAAAGTTTCAAAAGGTGGTATTAGGGAAAAAATAATCAATGTGTGAGGCAATAACAAATCAGACGTGTTTTTACCCTTTGGAATAAAGGAATGCAGATGCCGAGGCAGGAAGGCATGTAGTCTTGAGATTTTTCTGTTTCGGCATCTCCATTTCTGATACCTATCCCCGAAGAAGCCCCCTAAAGAAGTTATTTTTCTTGTGACATTCTCAGTGGCTTATTCTGCTGCGCTATAGGATAGTCTCAGCTGTATTTTAATTTCAAGGGTGGCAATACACCCTTATCTACATTTCTTACTAAAGGCAGCTTACAGAGTACCCATAAGACAAGTTACATTGAGTTTATATTCAATGTTTTTATATTTATTTTAAGGATTTGAGAGCAGGATTTACTCACAATGCATGCTTTATTTAATTATGCAAATGGAATAGTCATAAAAATATGAAACATTCAGAGTAGTATATTCTGAAAAATCGAAATTACCAAGTAATTAGAGCAAATGCAAAAATGTATCTTTATAGTTATTTGCATTTATTTGGATTTACTTATCAGCCTGTTTTGTAAGAGATGAGATTAAGAACTAATTTCATATCCAATATGTTTACTTTCTTTAAGGTCTCAGTGCGCAATACAAAGAATCTAGAACTGAGAATTGGAGGGTCGGTTGCATTGCCAGAAATAGACATTTCTGTTGTAAGTATATAAGTTTTAAATAACTTATTTTAAGATGATACTTTCTGAAATCTTGTCTGACTATAATATTTTGATGCACTAGTAATGTTTGCTTCTTACTTGAACAACTATTTGAAACTAACAAGTCAACATCCTTACACTTTGTCAGCAAATAAACATTGGGGCATAATTTAAAATGAATTTAGGTGAAATGGTTTCTGTCCTTTAGGATAACTCTGTATAGACATAGCATCATTAACCTCTGAATGTCACATCAGTTTACAAAGGTAATGCTTAGTTTGAATTTCCAGGCCTCTAGCAAAACACATTATGATGCAGCTCTGTAAAGAATAGTCACATTTAGAAAACTGTTAATACTTGTTTTCAGCAATAAGAGCTGTCGCTATATTGCAACTGCTCATAAATTGCAACTTACTAAAAACTGAAAAACTATTTTAAAATAATGTTTAGATTTTACTGTTGTATTTAAGATTAGCATATAACTTGCAAAATATATTTATTTGTAGTTGTTGTCTCTGCATACATGTATAAATAATAAACTATATGTTCTCATATTTATTTATAATAGCAATATTCTGGTAATTACTCGGTATTAATAAATCAATTCAGCTCTATTATTTATACAGCAAAAGCACAATTATATGTAAATATATGTAGTATATAATCTATAATGACTTTTTGAAATAAGTACATTGTATTCTCCAAACTTTTGTTAGATGAAAAATATGTGACCTATAAATCCTATTATACAGTTTTATTACAATAACATCCATTTGTATATATATATTTCAAATCACACTTTTTAATATAATTTTATATTATATTTTATATTATATTTATTATATTTTAAATCCGTTATTCTTGTAATGTGGGTCGGAGTGTTTTATAATGTTGTATTTTTATTTCAGAGCTCATTTGTTTTTCCTGGTGTTTATGTAAATTGTACCCAAGCTATACCATTTTTGCTTCAAAATAATGGCGTGGCGCGTGCAAAAGTTGAATTTGATCTTACAAAGTACCAGGACTTTTCTATGAAATTTAAAGAAGAATCAGGTAAGAATGTAATGGATTATAAATATGACAAAACTAAAAGTGATAAGCTCCAATTTAAGTAAATGATTGCTGATTTTTTTTAAATGAATGAATTTTGTAGTCACATTTTTTATGCTTGTAGTATTGATATGTAGTGTATTTAATGGTTGAATTTGGTGGCTGCAGACGCTGGACAATGTGCAGGCTACCGGATGTATAACATATACATCCGGAGTTTAGCATTTTTTACTACTGCGCATGCGTAGTAAATTTTTTACGTAATCTTAATCTACGTATCTTTTCCTTACGTAGACATATACGTAAGGACCGCATATATGCAATCTACATAAGGAAAAGATACATAGATTACGTTAAAAATTTACTACGCATGTGCAGTAGTAAAAAACACTAAACTCTGGACATATATGTTATACGTCCGGTAGTCTGCATATAGTCCGCTGATATTAATATACATGTAATAATGTATGCATAACAGACTTATTTTTGATATATTTGCCTGAATGTTCTATTACTTTGATAAAAAATAATTTTTTTTCCATAAAGATTTTTTTTGTACACAATGTCATTGTACAATAAACCTTTCAATTTCTATAATGCAGTTGAGACATAGATAATTATTCTGTGTTTGCATTTATCAGTGATACATGAAGATATCAATACAGGTAGTACATTGACCGTACAAATCTTGTGGTTGCAAAGTACATTGCAGAACAGCTTACATAGAAGTATGTCCCGCAGCCAAATGAGCATCGCTGCCCCCCCCCCCTCATCTTCAGCTAGTGATCAAATACCAATGTGGGATCATTCATAACTTGATGCAATATATACCATGTGGTATATTGAAGGGAGTTGTGGATTTTAATCTTTGTAGCATTTGGAAGGGTTTCCATGTATGCCTCACAAACACCAAAGAACCTTTCTGGTTTTTTTCTGTATCTAGCAGTGTTTCTATCCAATCTATCCTAAATAGGAAATTAAGCTTTTCTCTAAATAATGCAAAGGGCGGTATCGAAGAACTAGTCCAGATCTGCAAAATTGTCTTTCTTGCTGCAGAACTGAGAATGAATGCTAGTTTTTTGGAAGCACCATCCACTCTCTGCCCTGTCGGCAAAATACCAAAGATAGCCCACTCTGCAGTAAAAGGAAGGTATCTGAGGAGGAATGTTTCTGCGTACCGTTTTATTTCCAACCAGAAATGTCGCAATAAAGGACAGTCCCAGAAACAATGCAATAGATTATAGAAATAGAGTAAAATTAGAGTTAGCTGCGCTGAGGCACTGCAGACAAAACCAAAAGGATAAATGAGGATCCTACACCCTCAGTGAAATAGTAACCAATTAAAAATTAATATCCTTTTGATTAGTGCTGTGCAAACTTAAAACAAATAAACTAAAATCTATAACTAGAAAACAGGACTAGGTGTGCATAAAAACTGAATATAGTCACTTTAAATATACAAGGTAGCCATTTTTAGATGTCCATAGAATCGATGACTCTCCCAGTCAGAGTAAATATGTTAAGAAAGAGAGAAGGATATAATTAATATCCCGATTTAACAAAGACATAAGTAAAAGCAGTGTCCGTACCGGCGGATAAGGATGGTGATAGCAGTTCAATATGCCCGCTGCTGGGCGAAGAAAAACCCGGGAGCCGTCCAAGACGGTACACACAGGGGAAATCGAAGGAAGAAGCCGTCGGGAGAAAACACTTGTGCTGCGGACTCAGTCTGGATCACCGGTCTGATGCATATTGAGGGGGTTGCCTCTTTCTCAAAGCACCACTTTGAGAAAGAGGCAACCCCCTCGAAACGCGTCAGCCTGAGTCCGCAGCACAAGTGTCTTCTCCCGACGGCTTCTTCCTTCGATTTCCCCTGTGTGTACCGTCTTGGACGGCTCCCGGGTTTTTCTTCGCCCAGCAGCGGGCATATTGAACTGCTATCACCATCCTTATCCGCCGGTACGGACACTGCTTTTACTTATGTCTTTGTTAAATCGGGATATTAATTATATCCTTCTCTCTTTCTTAACATATTTACTCTGACTGGGAGAGTCATCGATTCTATGGACATCTAAAAATGGCTACCTTGTATATTTAAAGTGACTATATTCAGTTTTTATGCACACCTAGTCCTGTTTTCTAGTTATAGATTTTAGTTTATTTGTTTTAAGTTTGCACAGCACTAATCAAAAGGATATAAATTTTTAATTGGTTACTATTTCACTGAGGGTGTAGGATCCTCATATATCCTTTTGTTTTTGGCTGCAGTGTCTCTCAGCACAGCTAACGGGAGGTCCCCCAATTTCAGCACATAGCAGGGGCTACTTCAAAGCTAATCTCAAGCAGTAAGAGCTGTTCGACCCATCAGGAGAGTAAGAGATTAGACCACTACACATAGCAATGTGTTATATGGTTTTATAATTTCTGTACGTTGTTTTCTAGTATTAAACTATTTTTTTTTAGAGATTACATGACTGACATGAGAATTTTGCTTTACACTGTACATTTACTGTTACCTTGCAAAAAAATTTTGTAATAATCACAAAAGAGATCTTAAAAAAATCTTTAACTTTTTAATGCATTAAAGAACATATGTAGATATGTATTGCATCCAACAAGTCTTTTCTTATCATTTATAAACAACAATTTAAATAGCAGAGTTACAAGCAGCAATTTAAATGGCACAGTTACAAGCAACAACAATACATTTTAAAGGTATATCTAATAGTAAATACAAAAAGATGACAAATCCTTATTTGTGCCAACTTGCTTCCACTTAAACCCTACATGGAAGAGCTAACACTCGTTGTGCTCTTACAGTACAATAAATCAGAGAAACCGATAAAAATGTTCCTCGGTAGTGTGTCATAACATGCAATTTATGGCTCATCCCAAAATAATAGGTTTGGAAGGCAAGGAAATGGAAAAATGGTGTATTGCCGAGGTCTGCTAGCATAAAGGGGGAAGGATGCAGACCTTTAATACTGCCTTTCAAAGAGCTAATCTCAGACTTATAGAATACAGCCAAGGTACTTTAACAGTAAATAAATAGTGCTGTGGTGTTAATGTCTTTGCAATGTATATTTGTGTCTGGGGGTCAGCTCTCATAAAAGAGACTTGTAAATCCACACATAAATATCAAATCTTTTTAGCAATATAGTAACTTGCCTTTTCTCTCTCCGTCTCTTTCACTATGTATTAAAACCTTAAAAATGTAGAGGTTTTTATATGACAAAGTACAACCTATGTGAATGTTACAATACCTGTTGGTTATGGATGAACACATTATATTCATCTCCACAACTCCACAGTGACTATTTATTTTAAACTTGCAAGTGTCAGCATGTCCCTTCCCCCTTAGTTACATAGAATGGGGTAAATCCAGACCTAAGTGCTAGTTACGTTAGAACGCGTAGCGTATTTACGCCATCGTAATTTCTATCCACTCCCCTAGGCACTCTACTTGCTCGTACTTTCGCCGTTTTACGCTTCCCAAACCCTACTTTAACTTTTCATAGCGTAAGTACGGATGTACATAATGGATTTACGTATGTGACGGCCTAACCCTGCCCATACTGTCCAATTGAAATGCCTCCCTCCACCTACAAAGCATAATTACAGGTGTCGTATTGATGCCCCCGACCCTCTGTTCGTATTTACTCTGATGGTACGTACGTTCAGCGTTACGTGGCGTAACACCTGCTGCTCTCATGCGCAGTAAATATAAATAGCCGATTTGACATCATCAGCTAGCGGAAATACGCTAGCATACTTAGCTCAGGATCTGGCCCAATGCCACTGGCTATTAGGGTCAGTCATAAAAGATGGAGGCGATATATTAAACACACACATTACACACACTGCTCAAAAAAATAAAGGGAACACTAAAATAACACATCCTAGATCTGAATGAATTAAATATTGTTATTAAATACTTTGATCTTTACATAGTTGAATGTGCTGACAACAAAATCACACAAAAATTATCAATGGAAATCAAATTTATTAACCCATGGAGGTCTGGATTTGGAGTCACCCTCAAAATTAAAGTGGAAAAACTACTCTCCTGTTAGCCACAAAAGCAAAACATTTTTTTTTTTCAAACGCCATGGTATGCACTCTATGGGGCCATATTTCCAAAGCTCAGGCAAAGGAGAAGTGGAGATGTTGCCCATAGCATATCAGATTCTAGCTGACATTTTTTTAGTATGTAATAGGAAAGTGAGAGCTAGAATCTGATTGGCTGCACTGGGCACTTTTCCTTTCCAGCAGCTTAGTAAATCTAGTCCCAAACCTTGCAAACCTTGATGGGAGAACATCTTATCCAGATGTAATGCTTTTTCTCATGAGGGACACTTTGGATAAATCTTTTTACCAAGCCAGCAAGGGAAGGGTTTTATAGTTACGATTAAAATGAAGGGAGAGAACACCCATACAGCATACCATAATATTTATATTTCTTTATTATCACTATGCAATGCTTTGTTTTGTATTTTAACATTATAGATGGTTATAGATAAGACCATTCCAAACATTGGACCTTATTCAGAGTTAAGAAGCTGCTGAATTTGCATGTATATTATTAAGAACGATTAAACTGCACATGTAGTTACGCAATCTACATAGGATTTAAGAACGGTGATCCTTTAAGAGTGATTTACAAAGCTGTTCGTAATGAGATAAGTAAGAAGGGGTGTGGCCAGGTCAAGTTAAGAAGGAAGTTAAGAAAGTGGGTGGGAGGAGGCATTTAAATGGGGCAGACAGGGCGCAGTGTGCTAAGTAAGTGTGTACTTTAGCAACGTAAGAAGAGACATACGCAGAGGAAGATAAGGCTGTCTTTGGCCTTCTTAAGTCACTTAAGAACAACAAAATCGAGGGCGTATTAAGGGAGTTGCCGTGTGTAGAATCGCAAATCCATTTGTTCTTATCTTCTTCTTGATCCATTGATTTAAATTACTTTTTATTGTGTGTTTATTACAAAAGTTGAACACATGTATTGTTTAATGTTCTGTGTTCTCTACATATTTTGCTTTAACTGGAAACAATTAAAAGATTTATAAAATAAAAATAAAAAATGGAAAACATTTCCATAAATCGTTAATGATTTGTTATGATGGCCACATTTCCTAAAAACAGATAATTGTTATTCATCCATCTTATGATTCAGTTGATCTCCACATCTCTCCTGTTGTAAGATTGATTGGGAAGATATGTGTGAGGTGTAAGGTGTGAAGACCGAAGCGATTACATCGCATCTGACATACTTGGCACCTCGTGTGTCTAAAAATTGATATATATATATATATATATATATATATATATATATATATATATAGAACCGAGAGTCATCTGCAAGGGAAATATCAGCAGCTCTGCTCATAAGTGCTTTCACTGACAATACACCACAGATGTGTGGAGGGGGGAGAGAAAACTCCCCAAGCAAGCCCCATGCGTAAACATACACATGAATGATGCTAAAGGGTGTTTGTACTTTCTAAAGCACACCATCTAAAAAACATAATATAACATGGACCACCAGGTATTCCGAGGATATAACTGAAATTACATGCAATCAGCCTGCAAAAGCAAATGATGCAATTATGTAGTGGAAAATCCTGTATATTCCAGCAGCTTTATACTAGACAATAATTACTGTAATTTTTACAGCATTTTAGAGAAACAGCTTGAAAAGGAATTCATAATGCAGCATAATTTGTAAATCAGATAAATAGTCATCATCCATTATATGACATTTTGACATGTGTTACTCACCCGCATCCCATGGAAACGAGGGTTGCTATAAAACAGTTTCATCTGCTCTGATGGAAGAGGTCCCAACACCTTCTGTATTGTGAAGAGCTGATCAATCTCACTTTCTCCAGGAAAAAGGGGCTGTCCATCACTCAGCTCTCCGAGTATACAGCCTACAGACCACATGTCAACGGCCTTTCCATATGGGGCTCTAAATGAAGACATAGGAAAACAAAAACATCTTGCAATCCAATCCAAAATATTCTGAAACAGTGACGTTTTGTCAGTGATCATGACACAGTCACTATGAAGTGTGCCACTAATAAAATGTAAGGACCAGAATGTTATCAGTACCGGTAGCCTGGTAACTGCTAGTCCATATAAGACATGTAGTCATAGGAATGCCTGCTGTTCAGATGTGTGTGTGAGACAAAGGGTTTTTGACCTTGCCATGCCATTAGTTGAACAAAGAGCCCTAGTGCTATTGGTAGAGGGCTTGCATGGATTTTAAATGGGTGAACCAGCACTGATGCTAACTGGCCTGAGGCTGGTAATAATTATGGTGGTGGTGTGGGTGGTAGTGGTGGTGGGGGAGGGGGTCTCCACACAGCAGGTGCTCCACAAGTTTAAGATTGAAGAGCATATTGCTACTAACAGTAAAATTGAGGGAGTGACTGACATAGCGTCTGTGACAAGCGCTAGACTTGCAAAGCACTTATGCTGGTTACAAATTTCTTTACAAGCACAAAGATCAGCCATATCCTGCGGCTGCGATTTTTAAAGTGGACTCTGTTTTATAGTCATAAAATGCTTAATTCTGCTAAACAATACACTACTCTGGTCATGTTCATGTTAAATTTGTGTACCTGATTTTCAAATATTGTTCCACACTTGTAACCTGAGCAACTTTATATTATCTGAGGGATAATTCCTCATAATTATCCCTTGATGTATCCTTCCTGTGATTATTTTTCTATGTGTCTGAGTGAGTAATCACCAGTTACTTCCTTTGATTTCAGATTAAACTCCTAATAGACACCAGTAAACACTACAATCTGAAGATCACATGGAAACATCTATAAAAACAATATCTATATAAGATATATATACAGCCAAATATTAAAACAGAGACATGAGATCAAATCAAAATCTCAAACAAGCTACTGACTGATGGAAACTAATACATTGGTTATATATAGAAGTTTCATGTCTTGACTATATAACCCATTTGCCTACTGCCTACTTAGGCTATATAATTTTGTTTCTATAATGAATAGGCTATAGAGCTTAATTACATACTGCCTTAGCTATATAAACCATTTACATTCTGCCTTAGCTATATAACCCATTTACATACTGCCTTAGCTATATAACCCAGTAGTTACATACTACCTAGGCTATCTAACCCAGTTATATACTGCCTAGGCTATATAAGCCAATTACATACTGTCTAGGCTATATAACCAAGTTTCATACTGCCTAGGATATAGAACCCATTTTCATACTGCCTAGGATACAAAACCCAGTTAATACTGCCTAGGCTATATAAGCCAGTTACATACTTCCTAGGATACAAAACCCAGTTTCATACTGCAAAGGCCAGACATGTCAAACTCAAAACCCTATTTGGGGCAAAAAAAAAAATCAAAGTCTATGATTGTGTGGGCTGCAAGAAAAATAAATAGCCGCATAAGCAATATTCTCCACCTCTCAATAATTCCCCATTCATATGTCTCCCAGTATTCGTCATCATGTGTCTCCAGCTCAGTTACATAGGGCCGGATCCTAATTACATGCGCTGTACGGGAACGCGAGGTCATTACGGATGATTGTGTAGCACTCCGCACACAACCATGCGCACAACCTACAAGACAGGGGAAATACGCTATCGGGAAATGTAATTCCCTTGTCGTACGTTCTACAGGATCTGGACCATACTTCCCAGGTTATAGAACCCAATTATATACTGCTACCAAAATTCCCAATCATGTTTCCCCAGCTCCCAGAATCCCATATCATGTTTCCCCAGCTCTCAGTATCCCACATCATGTGTCTTCAGCTCTCAGTATCTCACATCATATATCTTCAGCTGCCCAGTATTCCCCATTCATATTGCTCCAGTTCCCCAGTATTCCCCATTCCTATGGCTCCAGCTACCCAGTATTCACCATTCAGATGGCTACAGCCAGGGCCGGCGCGACCCGCTCCGCGGGGGGATGCGGTGCATCCCGGCGCCATGCTGGATAGCCAGCTACCCTCACCATTCAGATGGCTACAGCCAGGGCCGGCGCGACCCGCTCCGCGGGGGGATGCGGTGCATCCCGGCGCCATGCTGGACTGGATCCGGACATCCCCCCGCACCACGATATACAGAATGGCAGCGTTCATACAGTCTCCTGTATGAACGCTGCCAATCTGTATAGCGGGGAGCGGGGGAATGTCCAGCGCCTATCCAGCATGGCACCGGACACCCCCCCCCTACCCCCTCCGCTATACATATTAGCAGGGCTCATACAGGAGGTTCCTGTATGAGCTGCTGCAGTAGTGACACAGCAAGCAGCAGCAGCAGCTCACACAGGAACTTCTTGTATGAGCACTTCCTGTCTGTAGACACAGCGCTGCAGAGGAGCCAGGAAACAGGTAAGTAGAGAAGAAAGGAAATTGAGAGGCTGCAGAGACATGATGGGGATACTGAGGGCTACAGAGACATGATGGGGAAATTGTAGGGCTGCAGAGACATGATGGAAAAATTGAGAGGCTGCAGAGACATGATGGGGATACTGAGGGCTACAGAGACATGATGGGGAAATTGTAGGGCTGCAGAGACATGATGGAAAAATTGAGAGGCTGCAGAGACATGATGGGGATACTGAGGGCTACAGAGACATGATGGGGAAATTGTAGGGCTGCAGAGACATGATGGAAAAATTGAGAGGCTGCAGAGACATGATGGGGATACTGAGGGCTACAGAGACATGATGGGGAAATTGTAGGGCTGCAGAGACATGATGGAAAAATTGAGAGGCTGCAGAGACATGATGGGGATACTGAGGGCTACAGAGACATGATGGGGAAATTGTAGGGCTGCAGAGACATGATGGAAAAATTGAGAGGCTGCAGAGACATGATGGGGATACTGAGGGCTACAGAGACATGATGGGGAAATTGTAGGGCTGCAGAGACATGATGGAAAAATTGAGAGGCTGCAGAGACATGATGGGGATACTGAGGGCTACAGAGACATGATGGGGAAATTGTAGGGCTGCAGAGACATGATGGAAAAATTGAGAGGCTGCAGAGACATGATGGGGATACTGAGGGCTACAGAGACATGATGGGGAAATTGTAGGGCTGCAGAGACATGATGGAAAAATTGAGAGGCTGCAGAGACATGATGGGGATACTGAGGGCTACAGAGACATGATGGGGAAATTGTAGGGCTGCAGAGACATGATGGAAAAATTGAGAGGCTGCAGAGACATGATGGGGATACTGAGGGCTACAGAGACATGATGGGGAAATTGTAGGGCTGCAGAGACATGATGGAAAAATTGAGAGGCTGCAGAGACATGATGGGGATACTGAGGGCTACAGAGACATGATGGGGAAATTGTAGGGCTGCAGAGACATGATGGAAAAATTGAGAGGCTGCAGAGACATGATGGGGATACTGAGGGCTACAGAGACATGATGGGGAAATTGTAGGGCTGCAGAGACATGATGGAAAAATTGAGAGGCTGCAGAGACATGATGGGGATACTGAGGGCTACAGAGACATGATGGGGAAATTGTAGGGCTGCAGAGACATGATGGAAAAATTGAGAGGCTGCAGAGACATGATGGGGATACTGAGGGCTACAGAGACATGATGGGGAAATTGTAGGGCTGCAGAGACATGATGGAAAAATTGAGAGGCTGCAGAGACATGATGGGGATACTGAGGGCTGCAGAGACATGATGGGGAAATTGGGGGGCTGGAGACACATAAGGGGAAGTACACGCAAGGGGGAGAGATTGGATGAATATATACACTACACACACAAACTGGATAACTTAGTGCTTAAAAGGTTGTGCTTCTATTGTATTATTGTCACAAATGTTTTCTGTTTTGTGACTGTTTTTTTAACTGCATTCAGGTTACAAGGATGTTGAATTTATTGTACAGTGATCGGAAAGGATGCAGTCTGTATTGTATTGTATGGTGGCCTGGATGGTATAGCGGTCACTGGATAATGTCGGTAAGGTATGTTTCCCTAAGATATATGGTCTGTATTGTGTTGCAGTGTTTAGGATGAAATGGGAATTGTATAGTGGAGACTAGAATGCTGCCTGTATTGTATAGTAGCGGCTATAATTTACTTACTTTTATTGTGTTTACAAGATTGTGTTTTATGATGCTTACATGGATACTATACTATAGAAACTCAGATGACAAATTGTTAAACAGGTAGGCGCAAATTTAAAGTTTGCAGGGAGGCGCCGAACACCCTAGCACCGGCCCTGGCTACAGCTCCCAGTAATTAACCAAACATTAGTCTCCAGCCTCCCCTGTTTATACCTTTCTTACCTTTGATGCCTCTCATCCGTGTCTCTGCTCAGTGGTGCACGCCGTTTCCAGCTATTTTGTGTTACGCCTGCCATAAAGCAATCTGTTTCTTGCAGCAGTTATACAAGACAGCTGAAAATGGCTTTGCTATCAGCTGTCCTGTCTGACTGCTGCGGCGGCTGATAGCAAGCCCTTTTCAGCAACAATCACCAGACCTCCATGTGTGAGATGGGTTCCAGAAAATTAAAGCTATTGGGCTGCATGTGGGCCGTTAGTTTGATGTGCCTGGCCTAGGATATATTACACAATTTCATACTTTATGGGCTATAATCCAGTTGGCTACTGCCTAGGCTACATAACCCAGTTTCAAATTCCCTAAACTATAGAACCGAGTTGCCTACTGCCCAGGCTATATAACCCATACACTTACTGCAATGGGTATAAGATGTTTTTTTACTGCAAAGATTAGAATAGAGTGACTGTATTATATGTTATTGTAAAGTTACCAGTGTACAGATAATCCAGTTAAATATTCTTTAATGTGGCCTATAGCCATCATAGTTATTGCAATGGTTATTATCCAGTTACTTAATTCAAGGATTATAATCCAGTTATTTACTTTATATGTTAAAAGTCTGTTTCTTCTTACATAGACAGTATCCCAAATACTTACTGGAATGATAATAGATTACTTACTAAATTCTTTAAAACCCAGTTACTTACTGCATAGGCTATAACCCAGTTACTTACTGCATAGGCTATAAACCAGTTACTTACTGCATAGGCTATAACCCTTTTACTTACTACATAGGCTATAACCCAGTTACTTACTGCACAGGCTATAACCCAGTTACTTACTGCATAGGCTATAACCCAGTTACTTACTGCACAGGCTATAACCCAGTTACATACTGCACAGGCTATAACCCAGTTACTTACTGCATAGGCTATAACCCAGTTACTTACTGCATAGGCTATAACCCAGTTACTTACTGTTTAGGCTATAACGCAGTTACTTACTGCATAGGCTATAACCCAGTTACTTACTGCACAGGCTATAACCCAGTTACTTACTGCACAGGCTATAACCCAGTTACTTACTGCATAGGCTATAACCCAGTTACTTACTGTATAGGCTATAACGCAGTTACTTACTGCATAGGCTATAACCCAGTTACTTACTGCAATGCTAGTTATATACTACATATGTTAAAACCAAGTTATAACTCCAACAATTACAACAAAGCTTGTTGAATTTCAGTCAAGTCAGTCAGGAAGAATTGCAAACATTACTATTCAGATAACTTGTTAAAGCCTTATTTCCAAGGGTCTTTAAAAGTGCAGTTATACCATGTGTAACAAGCATTGCAGTAAAAGTGGGTTAATTAAATTAGCCTATTACTGCTTCAAGCAAATGTTTGCTCTATTTTCTTAAGAGCTTAGGAAACATTGTACTATCCCCATAAGAGTAGTGTACAGGTGAATGATTGCCATGTGTATTTTCCTCAGACACTTTCAATCAGTGCTATTAGGCAGTCAATAAAGATAATGGGGTGAAATGTACTTGTGCTAGAAATCCGTGAAACAGGAATCTGCCATATCATGTGAAAGAGAACAGACATTATCATTATGAACCATTTCCAAATCTTTCATCAGCTGTCATTATGCTACCTATTACACCCTGTCATTAGAGGGTTTTATTTTTATTTGCCAAAATGACTGGTATGTTTTTTAACACATTTTGAAGATATTTACAACCTGTGGCTCCTTTGTTATTGTGCTACTTGTAGTTCCACAAAACTCGTAGATAACCCATATATGACAAATATAATAGCATTTTTTAATAAGCTGCAAAATCGTGCTTTTCTCTATTCAGAATTTAATAACTTTCATTTCAACATCACGCTGTTCAAATGATTTTGATGGGTGTAATTGACCAATTATTCTACACTTAATAGTTTCTTTCTAAAACAAAAAAGGTTGTTGGTGAATTGGCAGTTCATAAATGTTGTAATAAAAAAGATTGATTTTATATGTATACAAATTTAGACTTTTTAAATGGACCCTAGAATGAGAATAGTTGTTCTGATGGCACTACTTACAGCCTTAGTAATGCCCATTGTATCCCACTGCACAAGCAGAGATATTTTTAATTGAATTTTACTTACAAAAAACTTAAGCGCACCTAGTGATGTGTGTGTTTTTTGGAAAATTAACCATTATTTTTTCTTTCTATTTTATAGAATATGATTAGCATAGAATCACCTTGAAAACAAACATAGCTCATCGCTCTCTAAATGATTTAGTACGTCAGTGAAAATGCTAATTAATTTGCTATTCTTTGGAATAATTCCCAGACTGAAATGAACAATACTGGCAGTATTACTGGCTCTTTTTGGCCATGTCAATTAATTTGTGTGCATTTTTATTCTCCTTGATATAATGATTCCCGAAACAGCAGAAATTAATCAACCCAGGAAAAGGTAAAAGAAAAAAAAAAGTATTTATATGTCTTGATTGTCTTAAAGGTTAATTAAAAGCCTGTCATCCAGTCATATATCAGGCACTAATTAATAGCACGTGCAATTTATTTTACACTAAATAAAAATCACTGACTCCCTCTTTATTTTTACCCCTCCCCCCATTATCCTCTCCATACTAGCTTCCCCTAGTTCTCTCCAGCTCCCACTTTCCCTTGTTAACTTGCTCTCCTTTAGTCTACACCTGGTCTGGGTTAAGATTTTTGGTGAGTTGTGTATATCAGCAATATATCATTTGCAACTACAACTAGTATCGGAACTAGGAACTTTTAGCAATGGTTCCAATCATTGTATTTTTAAGTGAATAGTCCTGACCATTTTACAAACCCCTATATATGTGGGGGAGCTGTCAGTAGAGGATATTTCTGTAATATATGCGTGTGTGTAAATGTGTGTACATATATATATATATATATATATATATATATATACACACACACACCATGGCTTTCTTTATGGGGTGTTTCTGTAATATGTTGGCAGCTGTCTGTAGGTGGAGGGCGTATTGCTGTAATTTGTGGGGGTGCAATATTGCGTTGTTTTTGTAATAAGGGATTGCTGCCATGTGTTGCAGTAGTCCATGTTCTTGTAGAAATATGTGATGTGGTTGGTGGCGGTGTGGGGCATTGGGAGTGTGGTGTAGAGAAGTATTAATATCATGTTGTAGGGTGTCTGGGGTATTGAAAAATTGTGTGAGGACAGTGTTGCGTAAAGGATATTGCTTTCATGTGTGCGCATGGTGTGGGGAATTGCTGTAATGTGTGTTAGTGGTATGGGGTAGTGCTATAATAGGCAGGATCCTATAAAGTTTTGATCTTATAGGTGGGGTAATGGCATTGCTATAAGTGGTCATGGTATTTCTGTAATGCTGTAGTGCCCAAACTGTGCACTCTTAGAGATGCCACAAGTCCTGTGCGCTGACTGGCACAGGAATCACAGAGGAGCCGCAGGGAGGGCATCCACATTATCAGCAATACTTGGAAACCGTTCTTTCTTTTGGTTTCCTGTGTTTTGTTTTGTAATGTAAGATTGACAGATGAAGAGAAAGAGGATGGGTAACATTATAACTAAACAAAATATATATATTTATTAAAATATATATATATTCAAAAACTTTATCTGAAATTGACCCTCAAAACCTTTAAACCTTATTTAAGAGCTTAGGCTGAACCAAGGCTATGTTAATTCTCTCTACATTTTCAAACCCCCAATTCTAAACCCCCTACAACATATAGTAACAATAATAAACCTTTAAACTAATGGAGTCATTTAATAACTGGTCACATAAAACATAACTGAAACAAATTATCACAGTACTCACCCTAAAAGCAGCTCTGGAGAACGGTACCATCGAGTGGCCACATATTCTGTGTAATTGGCGTTGTTACCTTCAGACAAATTCCTTGCAAAGCCTGAAAACATAAAAAAATCCAGTTCAATAACAATTTAATTTTAATGTACAGTATTTTGAAATAGAAATGATTGGGCGTCAGGTTATTTTATGATCTAACTAATACATCCTAATACTCCATCTGAAACAGGATTGTTTGTCCCACTCCCCGCTCTGCTCAGGTGAAGTGGGTGACTACAGAGACTTTTCTGATGCATTTTAAACATTCTTTGAAGCACTCACTAGATTGATTTGACAACTCCTCCCCGCATTTACATTGCCACTAAGCCTATATAATAATAATCCGTTACATGTGAGTAATGGGAGCACACCCACTAACAAATGGAAAGCGATGCTCAGATTTAAGTATATCTGGATTTTGCCCTAAGCTTACTTTATATAAGACCGTGCATTTAATAGGTGGTAATAAAACATTTTAAAAAATAATGAAAATGTTACAATGACGTCTTTAAAAGATTGAAGGCTTAAATAGAAAGGAACAGGAGCTGTGAAAAGGACACCTCAAACTTTTACTCTTTGCTGCTTCAACCTGTCCAAAAAGTGGGAAGATTCAAAGTTATAAGCATAAAAACAAGCAAATCTGCACCTGAACATTTGACAGTGTGAATGATGCAAATTAATAGAATTTTTTTGTATGTAGAGGGAAAATACTTTGCTTTTGTTGATAACTCACAAACATTTTTATTTTTACAGTGCAATTCAGATTTGAGCTAGGAATAATCAATTCCAAAATGTAGCATAACAGTTTTATGGAGGTGCAGATTTAGACCATGTTCTACTTCTCCTCTGAACTCTGAATCAACTCCAGTGTTTTAAATGTTTTAATGAGTACTTGTATGTGATGAACAGGGACAAGCACTTCTGAATGCACTGATACAATGATGCACTCATGCATAAATAAATGTACTTGAAGCTTTAAACATTTCATACATCTCACCCCTTTAATGTAATCCAGTTTTTATTGCTGACTATGTAATGTCTAAAAGCAAAACCCTTAAAGAAGGACAATATAATCCACTAACATTCAAATCCTTGTAATAAAAATATATTAAGTATAAAAGCAGAACCAGGCAGCACACTTGAAATCTCAAAACAAGAATAATAACATTGAAATTTTTATGTTTATTGTGAAGAAAACCCTAATGAAATTGCAGGCTGCACAATGCGTTGCCCCTCTGCTTATAATTGCTGTTCCCACCCATGAGAGGTTTACAGAAATATACCTCTGCTTTTGTAAAGCCCAACACCATTATTCTACTATCTATGCAGATATATAATCAGTTCACATTTTACATGTAGTTTATTTATTTTGTTAGGCAACACATGAAAGTTCTAGGATCTGTTGCTTACACTTTTTTTTTTAATAAATAGAGGAAAAATTTGTCCTTCTGAATCCTAACAAAAACTTTTTTATAGCTTCTTCAAATGAGACTTATTGCCCTATTGAATTTGAATCCTTTAGTCTGCTGGTGCCAACAGTCCTATGCAAAAATATTTCATCTGTATGTGCTACTAACGCCATATTACCAGATTCATACTTGTAATGTGGTGTTAGCACATATGCTGATTACCAGAATTAGTTGTAGTAAGTCTACACAACTCGAGTTGTCTAACCAATTGTGAAACACTTTTTCAAATACATGTAAACAGGTGCTAAAATATTTATAAGCTATTTGACAGTTTTACAGTGAAGCTATATCTTGGATTTTTTTTCTCTCATAAACATAATCCCATAAATATTTAAGGTAAGCTTATCCGTCATGTGTTTTCAACTTGCTAGAAAACTTATAAAACCTTTTTTTTAGATAACTTACCAAAATCACACAGTTTTAAGATGTCGTTGTAACTAATTAAGAGGTTTTCTGGTTTGATGTCTACAAGAAAGAAACAACAGTTCTAAAGTCAGAAAAACATGTATTTGTACATTTGCAGAAGGGTTTTAAGTTATTTATGAAAAAAATTAAATAAAATTTGTGGAGGCAAGGAGTGGAGGCAAGGGAGACACATTTCAGCCCTCTGTATCTCCCTTGGTGCTACTTGCAGTTACCTTACTCTTTATAAATAACTGAAGGAAGTAACTATGGGGCTGATTCAGAGTTACGAGCATGTGCGATGCGGAATCGCACATGCTCATTTGACTACGGGCTATTCAAGGATGCACATCCGTGCATCCTATAGCCCACTCTGAATAGCACGTAAGGTGCTGTTCAGAGTAGTAGGCGGATGTGCAAGGCACATCCGACTTGTTAAAAAGTAGTCGGAGCCTTAGTGGCTCCGACTTTTTTTTTAAAGTAAAAAAAAAAACATTCCCTCCCCGGCCGCCCCGCCGCCGCAGCCCATGTGTAAACAAATAAATAAATAA
>WWET01000337.1:472766-491027 GCA_011038615.1 Limnodynastes dumerilii
GACGTCCCCTCCAGCGTCCCTACGGCGCTACTACGCAACATCTGCCCGGCGCATGCGCATTACAGCTACGGCCACCGTACTAGCGACGGCGGCCGTAGCTCTGGATCAGGCCCAATTTCAACAATACACTTATTCAAATAAAAAGACAGGACAGCTCTATATATAAGATAACATCAGGCAAGTGTAACAAACAAATCTGACACCAACACAAGAAGGGGCTGAAAGCCTCATGTGACAGGTCCAAAGACCACCTGTTACTAATTATTTTTCTAAATTCCAAAGCCCTTTACTAGAAATGATGTAGTCTGCCAAATAAATAAACCACAAGTATGTGATATCAATGATAATACATTGGAGGTCTAGCTTTTTTTATGTCATTAATCTGAATGGTTTCCATTGTTCTTGGAAATCAGTATCTTCACAAAGATAGGTTGATGCCAGAAAACCACTACTAATGTACCACCAATAGCCAAATAATCCTCCATTTCAAGTTGTGTGGGAAAAATACAACAATACCACGGATTAAATTATGTGTTTTAATGCCTCACTTTTTCAGTTAAAGGTGATTATCTGTTTTATCTCCAAATAAAGGGTCTCTCCTAACATTCAGTGATTCTGGGCCACATCCAGAGCTACGTCCGCTAGCCGGAGACATAAAAACGCATGCGTGTGGCAGATGTTACAACCTGTAACTCTGAACGTACGCACCAGCCTAGTATCAACAGCGTATAGGCGCTTAAGTACATGCAGCCATTATGGCCGACAGTACTTACGCTTGGAAAAGTTAAGGTAGGGTTTGTAAAGCGTAAAATGGCCAAAGTACATACGAACGAGGGGAGTGTTTAGGAGAGTGCATAGTAATTACGCTAGTCTAAATAAGCTACGCTTTGAAACGTAAATGGAACGTAGGTCTGGATCCAGCTCTCTGTCACAACAGGAAATCAACAATGGGAACATGAAATGGACACTGTACTTAATTGTTTGCAACTGCACTGGTAGCATGACATTTGCCAGTAGGGCTGGGGTGTCCCAGTATGAGGGGGGCCAGTCTGTGTTCTCTCACCCTTTCTTTCAAGCTTCCCTGACAAAAATATGCTTTTGATATACTCTGAATGCCATGGCAATTTTTCATCAAATCATTAGATTTAATAAATAAATGATAAATATATACACAGCAAGAGAGAGGGTTATAATAAACAACTCCATTATTGTCTGCTCCTAAGGAATACAAAAATAGATATCGCTTGCAAGAAACTTACTAATATATTTGCTAGCCACCAATGTCAGTTAACTTAATATATTACTGTAAGCAGATCAGAATTTGGAAGACTCTGTCAGGTCTATTCTAGTTACAAAGCTGTCAGGAGACAGAAAATGGATTTCCTCTGCAAAACAGGCATTCCTTATATAACACAAGAAAGAAAGAAATAACACACGCTGCAAGGCATTTATCTTCAAAACTGGCTCTAACTTTGTATTTCCTTGTGTATGCAAGAAATGGCACTTTCCCAATGAAATGTCAGCCTCACGTCACTTTCTAATCAAAATTCCATGATGTGACATATTGTGTTTGACACATTTGTGAAAAGTGTTGGAAGCCATTCTAGAAAACAGCTCCTGTAGTTTTGAATTTACGTCTTCAAGATACCTGACAATATTCTGTAAGCTTTGTAAAATAACCTCATGTTGCAAATACACAATCCAATTAATGGATGCTGTATAATGCTAATATAGGTATTTTTTCATTAGTAAAAGGAAAACAGATTCTACACTGGTAGTCAACACATAATACATCTTAATAAATGATGGGGTGAGCGACTGAATAGTTGTAAGACCTGGATTTACTTAATTTATACGCTAAAGCTGGCCATACACCAGAGCGCCACCCTCCCAGCCTCATTACCCTCAATCCCCCCACCTACCTACACTAACTGCAGCGTAGTAACAGAGGGGAACGCCCCCTCCAGCGTTACTACGGACACCCGATCCACGATCGTATTACCGCCGGGCAGAATAGGGTTGGATCAGCTCCAACATCTCCACATTTCCAAACCCACAGCTTAGTAAATCTGGCCCTAAGCAAGATAAAGTTTTGTGATTATTTTCTGTACCGTATTAAAGCAAAGGGCAGAGGTCTGAGATTACTTAGAAAATATTGTAGCAAAGTTACAACTTCAGATGCACAACCTCGCTATTTACCTTGGCCCGTGAATAGTGAATAACAGCATCAGTAATTTTCCAAGTGAGGCTGGTAGAATTTGGCAAGTAGGAGCCTTTCCACCACCCTTCATAGAAGTACCTGCTATGCATCGACCACATGGGAAGTATTCACAATAGTATGCTTCCAATACAGTGTAAAAAGGTCACAGTTATCTAGTGCCAAGATGGCTGAGGGTAGGGTAATTGGCAAATCATCCATTTTTTTTCTTTATTTTCTAGAAGAAATAGCATTGAACTGTAAGTATCTTAAAAAAAAAACAATTGTAATTCTTAATCTGCAATGGATAAAATAGGAAATGAATTACAATAATAAACGTGACGTCACCATATTTAGTACATCGGCTAATGCTGACAAAATCCTTCAATGCTAATATTATAAGAACCACTACAAAACATGATTCATTATAATTTAATTTAATTCCCTTTATCATTATCAGCACAAAAAAACGGATTCTAACAAACTAGTTATCCTGCCTAACTCTCAACCATATTCACATTGAAAAGCAAATTCCATTGACACATACTGAGCCATGGGGAATTTAACGGAGCATAAACACAGCAGATAGCAGATAGCAGATAGGAAGGTCATTATTTTTTCCAGGCAAGGTTGAAACCCTTTGTATGGTACAGGCCCCTGTACAAAGGCTACACTGGTTACATTAAAAGCATTGATAATTTGCAGGGAGATATTAAAGACACTAGTTGTTAGAGTTCTACAATATCTTCAATAACACAACTGAAGGCACTGCAATTTAGAGTTTTAATTAGTCCTGCATTAGGAAATAAATCTCTTTAAGGGACTATTTTTATATAGATAAAACATCACATTACTTCATGTCATATGTCAACAACAAAGTTTTTTTTTAAGAACTCACATTCTGACAGCTCTGGAATGATTTAGCAACATTCCAGAACAACTTGCAAATCCTAACTATAGCAGACAGACATGTGGAGAACCTTCACGCTTGGCTACATTCACCTATTAATAATTCAGGTAACATGCACTTGGGTAAAGATTCCACCTAACAACAGTTACTGATATGCAGAAGCACATAAATAACAAACAAAACATTGCTTTGTTGTGAGTCAGGAGACAAATCCGCAAAAACAATATGTGGCCCTGAAGGGACAAACCTCTGGTGAGGCCCGCTGTTACATCAGGGGACAAACCAGGACTTCAAATAACATAAAATAAATTATGCAACACAACTATGGGAAAAAACTACATTTACATCGCTCAGATACCAACTCAAATATTATCTGATTCTCCAGTGGGTATCATTAATAAGTGGACTCCAATTGTACCCTACATGCAAAAAGAAAAGGTGTTGCTGCAAGTTATTGGACCCAGATCCAGCAGATGAAGTCGGGCTCAAAAATTATACATGTGCCCTTTGCCGAACTAATCTATTAATGGTCAGATTAGGGGTTTCAACTCCTCTAGGCTAATATCTATCTATCTATCAATCTCAAATCTATCTATCAATCTCAAATCTATCTATCAATCTCAAATCTATCTATCTATCAATCTCATATCTATCTATCTATCTATCTATCTATCTATCAATCTCATATCTATCTATCTCATATCTATCTATCTATCTATCTATCTATCTCATATCTATCTATCTATCTATCTATCTATCTATCTATCTATCTATCTATCTATCTATCTATCTATCTATCTATCTATCTATCTCATATCTATCTATCTATCTATCTATCTATCTATCTATCTATCTATCTATCTATCTATCTATCTATCTATCTATCTATCTATCTATCTCATATCTATCTATCTATCTATCTCATATCTATCTATCTATCTATCTCATATCTATCTATCTATCTATCTATCTATCTATCTATCTATCTATCTATCTATCTATCTCAGATGTTTTTATAGTTTAAAATTTTGTCAGAAAAAGTAGAAATCTGCCCTGCAAATAAATGGAAATCTTGATTGCTATGTACAGATAAGATAATACACCAAAATCAGTCCTAGCTCACACTAACTTCAGACATTACATACAATGGCACCCAATATCTACCATGGCATAGAAACAGGACATTTATTGAAAAATATGCTTCTTCACTATAAATGAATCATTTCCACACTTCGCTTAGTACTTTTTACTATGAATCCACTGTTCTTCCAGTAATACTTCAACAAGATTCTCTACATCTGCAGACTTTAACTTTACCACCTATTTATTCTCAGAAAACTGACAGCATGTCAGAGCAAATCATTTAGAAAGAGATCTTCACACTTTTCTTCTAGTCTCACTCTATAACCTGTCCTATGAATTCATCCTTACCAAGTTCTTCACTCCTCTGCCAACGCTACACACCCGCATGTAAATTAACTCTATAACCACTGGTACAGCACATCCTCCATTAAACACACATTTCACTTAAACCAACAACAAAGATTCATGATTACTTGAACCAGTTGTTCTGTCTAACTAATATCCTATTACTTCCCTGTGGTTAGACATTTGAGAGGATGACCTTCAATATGTAAACAAATCCTTACTTTTTTTTATCACTTTCATTAATCACATAAATGTAAAAATAATACAATAAATGTATTCAAAGTAACAGACACCATTTGTAATAACACATTAGAATAATATAGAGAAAAATTAGGAATTAGAAAAATATTCACAAACCCAAGTCATTAGATGGGACCTTTGTATCACAACAAATCAAGATCGTGGTAGCCTACACACCCTTGCTATGGTGGCCCAAATGATTGTGAATCGTATAATAGGCGCGATCCTAGCATAAGTGTGTGCTCAGCATAACATCAGTGATCTAGAGGGGTAAAATATAATTTGGTGCATACAGGGTCACAAACAGAACTGAGGAATTGTTGTGAGAGACCAGGACTAACCTGCCACCATGGCCCCAGCAATGTCAACTGTTTCTGCTCCATTTTGATCCAGACAGGAAAGAACCTGTCTCAGATTTGACACTACGGACCTGATCCAGACCACTGCCATTGCCGTGCCCATAGATCTGATGCTGGAATCCTGCTGTATTCAAATTCCCAGCCCCCATGCACCGAAGGAGTTACTATAGCTGGACTCTACCAGAGCCAGATTTAAAACTCATGGTGCCCTAGTCAAGATGCCGGTTTGGGGTCCCCCAAGAGGATGGTAATAGCCAGTGGGAGGAGCAGTGAGAGGGAAGCAGCTGACTTTACTGATGTAGCTGCTTGAGCTACAACATTTGGCACATGCAGGCGCAGACAATACCGATGAGCCTGCATGTTGGAAATGACAGCTCTCGTCTGATTAGGTCACAAGGGTGATTATCAGTGTTGGCTCCTGGGCAGCCTCGGTCCCTGGGCCTTGCCAGGCCCTAGGTGGGTGCCGAAGTTGCCTTGTGAGTAATCAGGCCCTCGACTCTACCTTAACATTTATTTGCTGCCCCCATATAAAATAGGGGAAGCTCAGAAATCTGGATAGTATGTAAGGGCTATAACACACCACTACTGTACTATTTGAATACCTACCCCCTCCCACCTAGAGTACACATTGTAAGCATCCTGCCCTGCCATCGGAAAGACTTCCAGCATGGAAATCGGAATCCTGAGGATCAGGGTCAGAACTTGTCAGGTCTGTGCCCCATAGCAAGGATGTGGGGTCCAAGCCTGGATGAGTGGGACAGGGGGTGGAACCAGACTAGGGGTAGAGCTGACGAGACCAGAGGTGGAGCCTGGCAGGACGCATGTGCAAGTCCCAATATATGTACTGCAATGAATTATCTCATGTGCATGTCCCAATATAAGTGCTGCAATGAATTATCTCATATGCGTGTCCCAATATAACTACTGCAATGAATTATCTCATGTGCATGTTCCAATATAAGTACTGCAATGAATTATAATGATGACAGAGAAATCAGAGACACAAAGATGACACACATTTGCAATGAAGATCAGGGAGATTGTGATAGCAATATCAAGGCTCTGCACCAAATGGATGTGGCCTGTATTGTCAAAGAGGTGTTTCCTGTGAGTCACTTCAGCCAAGGCTGTAGCTAGCACTGCCAGGAGAACTATTTCCCCAAAAAAATGGCATTGTCTTTATTGAGTATTAGTTTGTCAATAAAGAAATACTCAGTATAATTGTAAAGACTGTGAATAGGACATCTTTATAGAAAAGATAAAAGTAGGTTGCAGCTGACTAACAAGAGAAGAAAGTGTACTTTTCATTTCTCTCTCCATTACGGAAGACATATTGTCTTAGATAACTGCCTGTCTTTGATAACATCTTATCCTCCATAAAAATGACTACCTCCATAGGCCTTACTGCAGTGGTGGATTTAGAAGGGGGCGATCAGGGCAATCACCTTGCCCCCGGATGTGCAGACTGGTTGCTCCATTCTCTCCCTCTCCTGTGTCTCTCAAGATGCACGGAAAATGAGAGAGTGCTAGATATCCCCAGCCTCCCAGTCCATATCCACTGTGACTGACCACATTCAAACTCCCCTCAGTCCCCACAACAGGTGACGTCAACTGGTCCCGACCAGACACCCTGACTACTGGGTTGCTGGGGGCTCTGACACAGAACAGGGAGGGAGCAGAGTCCCCGGCCAGCACTCTGCTGTGTTACCGTTGCTCTGACATGAAAGGGAGAGGGAGCAGAGGCCAAACTTCTGTGCTACCATGGGCAAGTACCATGTAACTTGTGGGCTTATGGACATCAGTTTTTATTTTTGTCCCAGGCGATATTATTTTTATTAATGGCTCTGTCCACATTTATATTTATTCAGCCTACAAAAAGCCTATTCTGTTAAATGGGCAATGTGTCAAGAAGGATATAAAGAATATACTGGAGGAGGGGTTTAAATTGATCAATAAACCGCCCCCACTAAAATAAAATTCTATACCCGCCCCTGCCTTACTGCACTTCTGGAACTGAGTCAGCATGAGGGAGAGTGCCAAACACTTCAGGGAGTCAAGGAGATCACCCATTCTTCAGGGTGTCTCCCTGATATTCAAAGAGAGTTGGCGACTATGAGATAACGATATTACTTACAAATTATATAATTATTCAAGCAACTTAAGTATAAATCATATTGGGCCTGATTCTTAGTACAGAGCCACTGCACATGCGTAGCCATACAGACTACACAATGTATGTAGTGATTGCATATGTTGATTCGCTACGTGCAGTCTTTAAAGACGGCATGAAGTGAAGTGAAGGAGGCCTCAGATAAAAGTGGGTGGGGGGAGGTATAGTAAGGAGCCGGGGAGGGCATGGGGAAGGGATCTCTGTGCATATTTTCCTTCTTACAGATCCAGCTGCTCCAAACTCACTCTTAACTCTGAATCCGGTGCATTCTTACTAAATAATTGCACTTTCGATTGCTCCATTTTATCTTTCTGATGCAGTTAAAGGCTCAAGACCTGGTACTGTGAGTCCATCACACTTACTCTGACAACGAATACTATCACTTGCACCCAGAGTTATCATTTTCCT
The DNA here is from genome assembly GCA_011038615.1 of Limnodynastes dumerilii. NCBI lineage: Eukaryota > Metazoa > Chordata > Amphibia > Anura > Limnodynastidae > Limnodynastes > Limnodynastes dumerilii. The sequence continues at coordinate 480,479 of WWET01000337.1, forward strand.
ATGTTACCTACAATAAATATGCTTATACTGTAGTTGCAGGCTGACAACTTGCTATATTGAATATGAAATTAGTCATGGATAAAAACAAAAAAATACACTTAAAAAGGTATAACAACTACCACTTCTTTCCTTCTGCCAAATGCAGTAAAACGGTCATAAGAACATGTTCTTCTTTACACACTATTATGTATTGTATGAAAGGAAGATGCCATTTTGTTACTTATTTGAAATTCAGGTTAATAACATTTAGGTCTATTCATATAACCCTATGTCTGATGTAATGCAGAAACCTCAGCATTAAAACGCTTCCCAATCTCCTTGCCAACTGCTTAATTCCTATCTCCCAGGCATGATACATGGAGATCAGATGGGATTCATGCCAAGTAAAAGAAGATACTACCAAAACAAACAATTTATTGAAGCCTAGAAATTCAGGTCTTCCCTACAGACACAGAGAAGGCTTTTGATAGGGTGGACTGGCACTTAATGACAGACATCTTTGACCACTCCTATGCTCCCAAGGATTCTGAGCTTATACACATCTCCCTCTGCTAGGGTCACAATCAACAGATCCCTGTCAGAGCTCTTTAGCATCACAAACAGCACTAAACAATGATGCCCCCTTTCCCCCCTAATATTTTGTTTTTTGTACAAAGGCCCTTACACAGTCCATCCATGCTAATGCAAACACGGGGGGTGAGGTTTCTCATTAACCATAAATAATTCAAATTGGCTCTTTATATGTACAATATAATCTCATTTATATTGCATCCCCCACCTTTCCTATTCCACAGTCTCTTCTCCAATCAAATGGATTAAATCAGCGGTCTTAAGCATTACCCTTTTCCCATATATCGGCGACAATTAGCCCTAACACTCCCTTTTAACTTGAGTGATTCCCAACTGCGGTACTTAGGACTCATAACTCTTTGCTGCTAATAGAAGTTCAAAGAAAACTTTCTGGATTGGTCTTCTAAGGACTCCTCCTGGCTTGGAATAATCAATGGGCCGTATCCTCATCTACGGCCGACAGGGGACTTACGCAGGTCATTTGTGTAAGTCCCCTGTCTGGGAAAATGTGCACATGTGCGCGCCAGATGTTCTCAGTGCTAACGTTAGTAGTTACGCTGAAGGGGCAGACCCTTCAGTTACGATGGCTGTGTCCCTGCCATATAGGTGGGGATAGCCATGTAAATGAGGGGTCATGCTATGCTATGGAGCATGCAAGTAAAGTGTTTGTCAGTCAGGATCTACCCCATTATCTTCAAAATGAACATTCTCCCCAAGATCCTTTATTGCCTATTCCCATATCCAGTGCCTCTGCCATACCTTAATCTGGAGGAATAAAAGACCATGGTGTAACAGATTACCATTTTTGCAGTGTTGTATAAGATTTATAAATATAAAGGTATAAAATAAATTTGAATGGTTTTAGGGTATCAAATTAGGCAAATATTAGTCAATAGATCTTGATTTGCACAAGTTCATTTGCAGTTTGGTCAAGTATGTGCAAATGGTTGAACATTAAGATCCTGAGCTTGACTGCAATGTATGCTCGATGACATAGCGTATCTCTGCAAACCTTAGCGCCACACACTCCCAGCAATTACAGAAATTCAGATCGAGATTCGACCGCTTGCTTTTGGAGAAGCTTTACCAATGAGAGGTAAAGGGTGGACTAACATAGTAAATGTATAGTAAGGACGAGTTCCCACAGTTTACAGCCAAACATTAGCACCAGCCACATTTGAATTGCGCAAAACAATACTTGTATATGGATTACTTTAAATTCTTTCATTGTTTAAGTAGTGTTTACCCAAACACAAGGTGCATTCTTTTTTTTTTTTTTATAACATTCCAGTCATGGTAGATGGATTTCTACCCTCACCTAGCTTACAAATATTTTCTGACTAAATACCGGGGACTAGTGTATGCAGTTTAATAAATGCCACAAGCACCATAGGCGGTATGTTGTCTAAACTACCTAATCAACTATACACTATAGATAAATGTCTATGGTAACATACTTATAAGAATTTGGGAGTTAGATTATCCACAGCATGCAGGCAGATCCAGTCACTGATATATCCAATAACAAGTCTAATATGAACACAACATGTGCAAAAGCAATGCATTAACCAATGTCTTATCTAGAAACATATAACATAACATATTAAATACAATTTTTGCATAGTGGAATATCTCATATATATTGGGTCTGGCTCCTAGATTTAAGAACAAATGTGTGGAGCACTGGGTTAAGAAATGTGAATCATAAAATAAATGTGACCCAACAGGACACATACCTTCACTGTCTTTAAATTTCTTGATTGCCACAATTTCCTTTGTTTCCTGAAATAAAAAGGACACATTCATTAATGTGATATGTGAATGACATATAACAAAGAAACCATTGCTTTTTCATCTTTCAAAGCAATGAAGCGAAGGGAACTGCACCTTATACACATCTTTAAAGAAATATAACAAAAAACATACTTCTTATAGTGCCACACATAATAATAGCGAAAACGCTATAATAATTATTCCATAAAATGCCAGTTGTACATAATGGTAAAATGTTATATAAATGTTAACTGGCACTTGGTGGGGGAGAGAGATATTTTTTTACAAAATGTTATTGTAAAGCTAATTGCAGGACACGGCAGCCTTCCAATTCCAACACAGCCAAAAACAGTATAGTAATGTATATTGATTTATTATATATTTCTTAACAGGTTTTTATATAGCGCTATCATATTATGTAGCGCTTTACAGAGAATATTTCACAGTCACATCAGTCCCTGCCCCATATGAGCTACGTACTAAGGTACTATAGTACAATACAGTATAGTATACTTTACACGTATAGTGTAGTATTGTGTATAGAAGGGTTGCATTATTAGCTTTACCAGGGGTTTGGTATTTGATGATAACTATGGACTAGATCCAGACTTCAGCAAGAAGGGGGACTTAATGTACACCATGTACCTAAATCCCCTACTACTTGTACTGCACTTGGTGTTAATGTAAGTTAATTGTTAGAGGCTAAAAAGAAACTATTGTGAACCATTATTGTTAACGTCAACAGTTTGTGACATACAACATTTTTCATCACATATTGCAACTAAGAAACGTTTCTTAGTCTCCTACTAATTGCAAAGAACATGATTCCCAAGCAATACAATAAATCATCCTGTCCAAAGTGAAGAGAGATTAGAACACACAAAGTAGAAATATCCAGTGCTATTAAGAATTTCAGACATTACAAAACTCTGTTTTTCACTTATACTAATGAAAGTAACAATCTGTCACCTATTCTGGGTCATTAATTATAACTTCACTGAATGTACAATGATACTGTGCATTCCCACCTCAAAGACATATTACAACTGTCACTAATATATTACTTTTACCTACCTAATTTTTGTGATTTAACACTTACTGACTACTAAGATATAATTTATTGTGAAAGTATATAAGTACACCTGTCTTTCCAGTGTGTAATATATAGTGAAGAGAAATTTCAAAATTAAATGTGCTTTTTAACATTTTGCTTATTTTTAATTAGACAAATCAAGAGTTGAGCAGAGTTTTTTTCTGGTTTAGCTGACTTTTCATTGGTTGACCAAGTAAGTTGGCTTCCTCTACTGTGGATGCAACAGATGTATTTTAAATGAATGCCCTTGGCTATAGGTATATGAGAAATATTTCAGAAAATGTGATTTATAACATTTTTCAAAGCTTTTGGGGGTATTCAATTCAGTGTGAAGATGGGAATCAGCACAGTGATGTAGCTGGCAACCACTCTATGGGATGCATCTTTTATTCATGTTTTTGCAGCACTGTGTGATGTGACACCAAATTGAATATCCCTCTTGTATGGAATGCAAATCTAATCAAAGACAGGTACTTAATTACTCTTGTAATCAGAAATGGAAAAACAATGATTGTAGAGATTGCATATCAGAAAAAATACAAAGGACAATACAAGGACAACTGATGTCAATAACTACGTAATGCCATAGTGATTATTTTTTTTGACAGGTTTATTTGGTATATATGCTGCCTAATATCAGATTGCAATAGACAGAACTTGGCAAGAAAAAATATCTAGCTTGCTAAGTAATATCATAACAGAATTTCACAACCCTGGTTCCAAAACAACAGTTTGTATTATAGTCTAATAAAGTGATGGGCCAACAGGCAGCCATCAAATATTTAAACTAAAACACACTATGATGAATTCCTGTAGTAGCACCTATGGGAGGCTAATAGTTAGACATGGCAGAGAGCTGATTGGAGGTATCTGGTATCTGGTATTGGAGTCCTGAATCTGATAGGAGGAGACGCTGGGAATAAAGATCTCGAGAGGACCCAAGTGGATCCACAGTATACAAGCTGCACCCTTTGCAGGGAGGAAGACGAGAGATAGGGAGAGATAGGCTATTACTGTTTACTAAACCTTTGCTGCCAAGCAAAGCATGGTCCATGACAATATGATGAACGTTTACCTGCCAGAGACTTTGTGTAAGTCACAATATAGAAACACATTATTTAAGTCTCCAAAAATGTCTTAAAACCATGAATTATTCCTTATTCTTGAGAAATAAGCAGTATTTCTACATAGCTTCAGCTGTACAGCTGCAAGACTGGGGGTGCACACAATGTAGTCTATACCCAAAACTGAGCAGTAGATTAAATAATAACATCATAGAGAATGTTCATTCAAAATTCACTTGATCAGTGTTATTGTCATCATCAGTTGATGGCTTCACTTTTGTCCATATAAATTAAATATGGAAACATTTATTTGAAAACGAATATGAAAATAATACTGTTTATAATTGGGAATATCTTGCAGACAGAGTCAGAACCAGATGTCCTCTAACAGAACATAGCTGCCTGGAGGAGCAGCCTATCCTGGGAGTTAGAAGCTTAAAATAGATGTGGTTTAAAGGGAAAGTCTAGGAGCAAAATAAGAGACGAGGTAGCTTAGAGGGTGTGCAAATTATTTATTTAGTAATAACAAAGAATGGATCTAAAGGACTTCACACTGTAAACAAAGTAACATGTCATTAAGATATTACACAAGTCAAAAACATTTATATATCTACAGAGAAAATAATACAAAAATGAAACTAACAAGAAAAGTCAGTTACCAATTCCGCACAGTTTAAGTTTACATCATCGTCCAGTTCAATATGGTTTACTAAGGTGCTGATTTGATCATTTGTTGTCAATTTACTTTACAATGTGGATAAGTCTCTTTACTTTTAAAATAAACTTATAAACAAGCACTGAACGGTGTAAAAATTGTCCATGATTTTCCATCAATATCTCTAGAAAAAAATAAGATATATTATGTTTTACCTTAAATAGACCATTGCCAGCATGAGTGCAGCAAACCATACAATTCAGTTTAATGCAGCAGATATTCCTCTTTTGCTGGATTAGGAACACCACACTGAACATGAAAACATATGATAGAGGAGAGCAGCCATAAGATCGCTTTTTAGCATTTTAGCAGCTGAATTCAGTAGGGAGACGGAAGAGTATAAAACTACAGAGGAATGCCAATATAAATTAAAATATATACAAATATTGCATTTGAAGTTTACAATGGATAGGAATCCTTTACTAGCTTTAGGGCAGTTTGAAAATACACTTTTTCCTCCTGCTTCATACACATACACAGTGTTTTTAAGCATTAGATCCTCTTTTGTACTTATGACATTGTGATTAGAGCAGGGGGCTTTGAGACTGGACGCTTCATCACCAAACTCTGCACTAAACGTTGCTATGGGGCTTGTGTTGCAGTGTTAAATCTCTGGTTTATTAGCCAATGATCTCATCGGCTTCAGATCAATACCGCTACAAAATCTCTTCCTAGTAATTAGTGTGCAGTGCCAAAAGAAAGCTAGGCAGAAAGCAAAAAGTAAGCCTGGCAGAACAGGGGCATCATTCATAGTGGAATATTTGATGGATAAACTTATATAAACTGACCATAAAATTTATGGGCCATGTTCAAATTTAAGAGTGTTTTAAGAACACACGGAATAGTAAAAGTCCGCAGTTATGTGGCAATTGCACTCCCATTACACTCCCCTGACGGATGGAATTTAGTTGACTTCCACGTGCCATAGCCCTACCTTAACTTCTCCATGTGTATAGTTGTGCAGATGTAGCGAACATACATGCAAAAATGCCTAACCCAGCCCATACTGTGCAATTTAAATGCCTCTCCCCACCCACATTACTTATTCGCTCACGTACTGAGTATTGTCACACCGTCACACATAATTGTGCACGTGTGGAAATCAGCTCCGTACATAGTGAGATCCGATGCGTAACATCTGGCGTGTGCATGCGCACATAACTTTAAAAAAACGCTTATTTTATGCACACGGCATGCGTATGTTTGCGAACGTTATTAAGTCTGAATATGGTCCAATGTGAAATATGGACAGCAAGAACTTCATAATAACAGCACTATTAAATATTAGTTTGCAAACTTAAATGTGGGCAGTGACATTTCTATAGAGGTTGCAGGATGCATAGTGCACATAGGCACATGGGGGACCATGGTACTGACACTGCACTCAAGTTTGACGACAACATCTTTTGTGCCGCTAAAAATGTCCTGTGGTGGCAGGTCATTCTCCTGTATGCATTTGAAGAATGGAAAGCCCAGCAACACTGCCATTAACCAGTAAATAACTATACCATCTTATACTTAGTTACTGGTTACTGTCAGTGTTGCTGGGAAATTTTCTATCTTTTGTTTCTGTGCAGATTACCTCTGCCTTTCTAAACCTATAAACGAATAGGAGCAACCGCCATTCTGTGTAATCCTGTATGCATTTGTCTGTGGCAGCATTGTGAGTGAACCCGTCAAGCCAGATCGCAAGTTGTTAGGTCCTTGTTGGAAGCCTCTCTCCCTACAGCTTCCGTGAATGACCTGACAACTTCAGACTGCTTTTGGCCTGCTTGCCACGAGGAACCATGCGAGGAATGATAAAAAGTGTGAGGAATATTCATGAAAATGTAAAATGCTAAATTTCTGAAAACCTTTGTTATTAAATGCAAACCTTATCAAAGACATGTACCTAATTATTTTTATTATCAGAAATCGGAGCACGATGATTGTCAAGTTATATGTCAATAGAAATCAAAAGGACAATAACTGATGTCCAGACCTTGTATAATCCCATCATCACAATGCAGCTGAATATCAAACTGCAACATATTAAACTGGGCACGTTTGGAAAAGATATCTGGCTTTTACATAACATTATAGAATTCACAAACCTGGTTACAAAACAACAAATCACTTACTAAAATAGTGATTTCAACAGGTGGCCCTAAAGCTTCACGAGGCCACAAAACAGTCAATTGTAGCCCTCACAAGAATAAGGTGTGGGTCTGCAGTTAGAACGGCCCTTTTTCGAAAGGGTCAATTTATACCAGCCAGTTCCAAACGGACTGTGAAATAGAATGCTTAGGCCTTACCAAGGAGAAGCAATCGATCATCTGATGGTCAAAGATGCAGCGGAGAATAGCGAGTATTTCTCTAACCCCAACCCTTATCCTTTTACTCTAACCCTCTCCTTCTATTACCCTAACCCTCTCCTCCCAGCAGCCTGACCCTAAGACTCCCCTCCCCATAGCTTGACCCTAAAACTCTCCACCCCGCAGCCTAACCCAAAAACTCCCCATAGATTTCCCTGTAATACTGTCCGGTCCAGTGCGACGAGTCAGCTGTGGTGGTTTAGGAATTAATGAAAGAGAAAGTATACCAAAAAATAAATTCGGCATACTTACACATTCATTAGTAAAAGTTTCTAATTATTAATATTTTCAAAATAGAGACAGCCAAAAAAAGCTTTCGGATGTCTGTATTTCGAATATAGAACTTTCATTCCAGCTTTTTGTAACGATGTCACATTGGTTTATTTAATACTTACTGCTATGTTATCAATTATATCACAATGCCCATCTCTGGTCTAATCTATGTAAACGAAATGAAAAATATACTCAGAATTAAGTTTAAGTCAAGGAACTCTTTGGAACCATTTTAAAGGAAACTCTGGGGTCAGTAGTTCTTATCACAGCCTATTCAACTCCGGATTAACATTTCAACCACTGCTTTACATTACCTACTTCGTCACAGTTTCTCAAGAAAAACAAAAAAAAACTGAAACAAAATGAAATAAAATACAGTTGCATTGCAGAGGTGGAATGTTAGAAATTTTTCTTTCAATTATTTTTTCGTTACAAAAAATTGAATATAAAGCTATTTATAATATGTCTAAATATATATGGTATTTTTTTCCACCCATTTTTATGCATGTATGAATCTTGTTCTGCTTGTACCTTTTAAATCACTATACACTAGTAAATCTGAGAAATTTAAAACAGCTCATAATGATTAATTAGTGAAGAAAATGTAGCAACATCATTCTGACACACAGTGATACAGACAGTCTGATGGTTAAACTTTAATTATAGGGAAGCTTCCTTAATGAGTGTGAAAATTAAAATGAAAGGGTAATATTCTTTCCTCAGTTTTATTAATATGTATTGCGTATGTGATGTGTAAAACTAAAATGTATAAGCAGCTGTCTCCCTGTAAGTTTAAACTCTCTTGCTTTGTTAAATCAAGCAGTCTACAGCAGAAAATGTAAGCAATACCTTAACATGTCATTACTCTCCACTTCATGGCTGGACTCATTGATAAATCAGACTTAGGTTACTGGTTAAGCTGTTTAAAGCATAACAGGGATGGATCTTAACATATAACTCTTAAGCAATTGGATCACCGAGCAACTCAGGGGCGGAACCATGCAACAGGTGCAGCAGCTGACACAATGGGCCACAGCCGTCATCACCGCACTGAAGCTCCCTACCGGGTTATCTGGGATATCATCAGGGCCAAAGCATATTTTTTGCACCTGGGCCCACAACTCGCTAGTTCCGCCTCTGGAGCAACTCAATTGCAATCACAGAGTTACGATATTCACACAATCGTGCAATTGCACCGCTAGTTACTCCCCTCACAAAAATGAATTTCTGATATTGGGGCCGACCTTAAGTTTTACAGTTTCTGTGTATGGGAAATCGTGGCAGTGGCAGTCTAGATCGTTACGTGGAGAGAGGGTACATACTGTACATTGCAATACCAAATTGTAATACCAAAAAGTGCAGTCACTTGCAACCACAAACCTACCACTCTGTCAGAAGGGAAGCACAGGTGCAAAAAAGCAGCTAAAATCCAATCTGAAGGCTTGGAAAAATAGAGAAAAATTGGATCTTAGAATCCGGGCCATAGACACTAGGATCTTCCCTGGAACTTGGCTGTATAATACAGCGATCTCAGCAGAAGTTTCTGCCCTTAACTCAGCCATATTGGACTCACAAGAATGGCTGATGTCTTAGGCCATGTTGGTGCAAAAACCAAAAAGTCCATAGAAGAATTTTTTACTTTGAACCAATCCTCTGCCTTAAGTCTCCTTCAAAGCCTGGAAGACTCTTGCAGTCACCGTCTCAGGTCACTTCATTAGGAATAGACAACCTTAATTGTCATATTTGTTTATAAGCAAGGTGACTAGGCAAGGTAGGAAAAATATTACACTTGCTACTCCAGAAAGTTTATAAACCAACAGAAAAAATGTGGAAACCCTACAACTTTAAACTTCATTTAAAATAAAAAAAAAAAATCTTCCAGAAGTACAGTAAGTAACTTAGTGCCATACAAAATAAGTATTTTTCTTAATTTTATGAACCATCATTCTAATTTGTAAAAGTTCATTCATACTTCACCACTCTTAAATAATAAATAAACTAAATAAATGAAGATGGGATTTTGGTATGATAAAAACACAGTAACAAGAAATGATTACTTTACAACAGTAACAACTTTGTTCCAATACATAATAGTGGCTTTGTCTGTACACAATAAACAAATACTGGTACAAGTCAGTACATAGCCCTGCTGTCACATACAAAGCATGAAAATATATTCTGATATATTAGTCCATCATCTCAGATCCTTTCACCAAATTTCCACATTTGCTGATTACAACCTGGAATTCTGTGCACAATAAAAATAAGCTTTGTATATATGCTTACTGTGGCTACATTTACACCAATGTGTGGAGGTTTAAGGGGATGGCAAGGGGGAAGAGAGAAAAGGAGGAAGAAAGAGATATACTGTACTGTACGCAACCAGTGGCATTCTGTCTTGTGAAACTAGCATGTTCCAACAGCGTAGTTTTAGTTGGCATCTGGAAAATCATGACAAAACTTGTAGTTCCACAACACTTGGACAGCTGCTGGTTGCCTATGAATGATTGATTTTACTGAGGACTAGTTGTAGACTTGGCACATCTGCATTATTATAGTTGTATCCAGGGGTGTATCCCTACGACTGGCACCCCCCCTATTTACTCCCATCATGTGCCTCCACCCCCCCAGTACTCCCATCATGTGCCTCCAGCCCACCCAGTACTCTCATCATGTGCCTCCAGCCCCTCCACCAAGCCTTACCTCG
>WWET01000337.1:499084-509663 GCA_011038615.1 Limnodynastes dumerilii
ATTTGCATGTAGAAGGTCTGTTGGCGCGATGCTAAACATCAGGACCTGACCAGACGTCATGGGAGTCGGGATTATAACTGTAAGTACTTATTGTGGGGTATTGCTTAGCGGGAGGGTTTTTAAATTGCCGGTATTTTTTTTTGCCGGTATTTTTTGGGTGCCGGTATTTTTTGGGGGCCGGTAATTTTTTGGGCCGGTATTTTTGGGGTGTCGGGATTTTTACCGCCGGTATTTTTGTGGTGTCGGGATTTTTGTGGTGTCAGAATTTTCACTGTCGGTACCCTCGTGGAGGTATTTTTAACGTCGGGATTTTTACCGTCGGAAATTAGTACTACACCCGTGCTGACCAGCAACCTAAAGTTCTCTCATAAACTTTGATCTGTTTGTAAGAGTGATTCCCTATTTAAGATTGCAGGTGAGCAGCAAAAAGGGATAAAAGCCTCTTCTGGTTCAGTTTCTGCATATAAGACCGAAGAGATAAAGTAATCTCCTACATGTAAAGCTGAGGGTGCCAAAAGGGACTATATGCCAAGTACAAGCTTTTGCTGCTTTCTATCAGTTTGGAACCGAATTAACGAGTGACATGTTGTGGGGGAAAAAAAGAGAGGTCTTATGGTCTTCATAGATTACTTTGTTATATATATAAGTGAGGAACTGAAGTTCAGTGCTACAAAATCTATAAGATCCGTATATTTCTATCCAATTGCTGTTTTTACCTTTGCATGCTGTTTAATTATTTGATTGTCTAACCTATTATGGTATTTATTGATGTTACGGAGAGTGAATCCGTGGCTGCAGACAAAGGTTTCTGAAAAAGTATTGTATATAACCTATATATGAATGGTAATGTTTTAAAATGTGCAATTTTTTATGTATTTAAAAAATTTCATTATCCTATTTCTGGGATTAAGCGCTCCTTTTCCTTCCTTTTTCTATTTTGTTGTATATTGAGGTGTGGAACCACACACTTCCTATTGAGTATCGAAATAGGGCCATTCTTAATGGGGACCCACAACCAGGAGTCGGATATACTATAAACCACAAGTGCTACAATCTAGGATAAAAAAAGTGCGATGTTTAAACAATTATATACTCTGCTCACTCAATAGCGGTGTGGGTCCCCGCTAAGAACGGCCCTATTTTGAGAAGGCCGTTCTCTTCCAGCCAGTATGGAACCTAACCTAAAACCTAACCTCAACCCTTCCCCTAATTCTGACTCTAACCTTCCCCTTCCATTACCCTAACCCTCCCTTCCCCGCAGACTGACCCTAACCCTCCCTCCTCTATAGCCAAACCCTAAGCCCTCCCTCCCCGCAGCCTGACACTAACCCTCCCATTCTATGGCCCTAACCCTAACTTTCTAAGAGCCTAACCCTAACCCCCACCCCCCCAACACTAAAAGTCCCCAGAGAGGTTAATCACCTCTCCAGAGCTGTCAGTGAAGGGTGCGTCGGGTCCTGCAATGATGATTGATCGGCATACTCACCCATTCATAAAAATAAATTCTAAAATGTCTGCCTATACAAAATAGAGACAGCTGAAAAGGAACTTTTAACTGTCTCTATTTCTAAAGGCAACCCATCAAAGCGAGGACTGCAACAGCCAACTCCTATAGGCCACAATCCTATTGGTCCCCCTTTCTCTACGAACTCAAGACTGACCGCAGTCCCCAACCCTTTCACTTTAGGTCATCTGTTCATTGTTCCTCATACCCTGCTTTTTATATCTGAGTTTCAGAATGCAATTTACTCAGTATAATTGTTAAAACCACATTTGCCCACTGTTGTATACAAACTGCATTTGTAATGTTTCAGGTTTGTGCCTCTCTTCTAATGCAGTAAACATAGTTTACACAAGAAATATAGTAAGGTACTTGCTAATTAACTAGCACAAAGTGAAAAAGTCCTTTTTAAGTGACCCAACAGGACATTTATCTTTAAACGAGGCCCTGTGGCTCTCTAGTTCTTGTGAAACTAAAAGTCACAGTATAAGACTGTACTCTAGAATCTATGTGACAGGTTAGGCTTTGATGTGTAAACATGTAGGAATGCAGTAAACATAATGTGCTTCTGGCTGTCACAGGAACACACACATAAGCCGCCCTAACATTTCATTTCAATGTGTGTGTTCCCATTTATTCAAGTCTTAAACACTATACATTATTAATTGACTTAGTGCAGTATATATTCAACTATGAATCATTTTGCTTTAATAAACTGTGCTTTGGATTCTAGGTTAAAGCAGTTCTTAGGATACAATGATTTGTCCCACTGTATCAATGCTTTGCTCCAGTTTCTGCTCAGTGTGGCACTAAGCAATTTAAGAAGAGTCAAAAGTAGGACATTATAAGCAGCTCCCCAGGCCAATTACTAGACCTCTCTTTATTTGTCAGGACAATGCGCTTCTATCCTCCCCACTTGAAAAAATATCCCAGCAGCTTCAATATGTGACAATGACCTCAAGGTGAGCGGTTTTATTAGTCTGTTCCTTTGGTTTCCTCAGTAAAAATGATGAGTGATTATATCACAGAACTTGCTTTTATGTACATCATAAAGCAGCATTTATCTTCCATCATTTAATACAGGACTGAAGTTACCTGTGTGCTACCGGTGTTCACTGGTATGCTCTGACTCATTCCTTGCTGTGCTTCTGCCCATTCTGCAGTGGAACCCTATAAACCACTGAATTGTAAATTCAGCTCCGAAAATTTGCGATGCACAATGGTTTCAAACCGCAGGAAAAGTGCCCCTTAGTAAATTTACAACTCTAGATTTAAATTGTGTGCAATTAAAGATTAGAGGGATAAGATGTTGCATCACTTGGTTGAGAGGTGAATGTGAAACAAGGCCTCAATCTGCAACAGGTTCTAGAACAGTGTTTCCCAACCCTGGTCCTCAAGTACCACTAACAGTCCAAGTTTTTCAGGCCTCCGCACAGAACAAGTGATATAATGAGTACCACCTATGGAACACACCTGTGCTCCAGCAAGGAGACCTGGAAACCATGCACTGTTAGTGGTACTTGAGGACAAGGTTTGGGAAACACTGCTCTAGAACAAGATTATCTGGTTGGAACTTATGAATAGTCGCTCCATTTCTGCTGGAATTCCTCCTACTCCATTTATGTTGACCTTCTTGAGATTCACATCTTATTTGGGTAGGGCTGATTCAGTATCTGATGTAAAAATAAACTCCCCTCAGAGTCTTCAATGGAGTTGTATGCTTGGCAGGTTTTAGAGGTTGGGTGAATCCAAAGATTTGGTCTTCTTGACCTCTCTTAGTATTAGTAGTAAATCTTTTCAGGTGATAATAGTAGTGGGGTCTTCAACCTCGGATTTGGACTCCATGTGGCAAGGGACATTTCTAGTAGCTTTACAAGGGTGTCAACCACAGACTAATCTTCTGCAGATATGTGGGCAAGTTAATAGCAAAATAAAAAAGTAGGGCTAACCATCCCTGCAAAAATACATGAGAAAAGGTGATTGGTCGGCGTGCTTGTAATACTAACTGTGGCACTATAAGGTGTTTTATTAACTTAACTGAGAGTGATATTTAAAGTAAGTCCATTCTGTTTAGATCATGAAATATTCATTCTTTATCCTTATAAATGTTTCTATTATCTCTTACATAAGACAGTTTAAGACACCTCTTATTTCTGACAGGATGGCACAGACAAAACATTAATGACTACAGTCAGAATGAACAATTACGCGGCACTGTTTACAGTAAATACATACATATTATGAGCTCGTTCAAGTGTCAGGAACATTGCACGCAACATTTTATATTTATTATAGAGAAACTCTGGATGGTGCAAAGTGTGATGTCAGCTGCTTGCAAACAACTCTGGTAAGATTTTGCCAGAGGCCAAAAACAGAGATAATGCAAAAGCTGACAGGTAATTCTTTCAGTCTTCAACAAGACATTCCAGGCAAGAGAGTATCATGGAAATGTAAAAAGATATATGTCTGGCTCTATTTTACAGTATTTAATAACCCATTAATAGAAACACCATTGTCAGGGACGGAAGTTCACCGGCTCAGTCCCCAAAGCTCTCCGTCTATGACTGCAGAGAGCTGCTTAGAAATACAGCAGCTCCTCCATGAACCCAGTACCTCTCACGTTAGTTACATCAGTGACAACTGTTCACTTATTAGTGTATATTATCCGAAATTTACCAAACTTTGATATGGACAAAAAACTGTATCAACTGTTGGTGACATTTTCTATGAAAGGCAATACTATAAAATACATACACTTCTAGTCCATTCATGTTAGTACTCCAGTGTAACACATGGCATTCTTATTAACATGTAGACTGTACGTCAGTGTACCACATGGCATTCTTATCAACATGTAGACTGTATGTCAGTGTAACACATGTCATTCTCATCAACATGTAGACTGTATGTCAGTGTACCACATGGCATTCTCATCAACATGTAGACCGAATGTAGTGTAACACATGGCATTCTCATCAACATGTAGACTGTATGTCAGTGTAACACATGGCATTCTTATCAACATGTAGACTGTATGTCAGTGTAACACATGGCATTCTCATCAACATATAGACCGAATGTAGTGTAACACATGTTATTCTTATCAACATGTAGACCATATGTCAGTGTACCACATGGCATTCTCATCAACATGTAGACTGTATGTCAGTGTAACACATGGCATTCTCATCAACATGTAGGCCATATGTCAGTGTACCACATGGCATTTTTATCAACATGTAGACCATATGTCAGTGTAACACATGGCATTCTCATCAACATGTAGACCGTATGTAGTGTAATACATGCAGACTATATACCAGTGTACCTTGAGAAAGGCCGAAGTCTGGTTAGCTGAAACGTGTCGGTGGGAGTGCTGTATGTGGATCCGAAACTGTGTCACTTACCAATTGCACCAGGTTACAAATGAGCCCCGCTTCCTGGGAGTATCACCATCTATTGGGTGTCTGGTTTTTCTGTCACCTTGTTATGCAATTTTATCCGGACCACTGGCATGTTAAATTGTTTTATATTGTGTTTTTTAATATTAAATACATTTTACTGTATATTTATTGTTTGTTGTCTCTTTTTCCCCTCACTATGTTGGGATTCTCCCTGGGGAGACAACCAGGGGAGACCTTGCATTCTTCTATTAGGGGATATCCTTTTGGGGAGAACTGAAGGATTTAGTACTTGGAGTCTTAGTTACCGTATATACTCGTGTATAAGCCGAGTTTTTCAGCACATTTTTTTATGCTGAAAAAGCCCCCCTCGGCTTATACTCAAGTGAGGAAAATAAATACATGGGTGCTACATTGAACTTACCTTTGCTGTCCCTCCGGCGGTCCCTGCGTCTGTGTCAGGCTCTCTTTTCCGCAGCTCTGCCTCCGGCTGTCTCCCACGCGGTGTTCGCTGCACAATGACGTTGAGGTGACCTTAGGTCACGAAACGTCTTTGTGCAGCGCGCGTCGCGAGGGAGAGAGCCAGAGGCACAGCTGCGGGGAGAGTCTGACACAGACGCAGGGACCGCTGGAGGGACCGCAGAAGGAAAGGAGGGAAAAGCAGAAGACATCAAAGATAAGTGAGAAAATAAATAAATGGATGCTGACGTTGAGGGGCAGATATGGTGGCTGGCATTAAGGGGCAGATATGGAGGCAGCCATTGAGGGGCAGATATGGATTTAGGCATTAAGGGGCAGATATGGAGGCAGGCATTAAGGGGCAGATATGGAGGCTGGCAATTAAGGGGCAGATATGGAGGCTGGCATTAAGTGGCAACTATGAGGTAAGTTCAATGTTGCAACCAGACTGGGAAGGGGCAGAGACTGGCAGGACACACATAGAGAGGGCAGACTGACTGACAGGACACACATAGAGGGGGCACACTGGATACTGGGTGCTGGATACACATGATGATACAATTAATGTAATTTTATTGGTATCTACTTTTATTTTGAAATTTACCAGTAGCTGCTGCATTTCCCACCCTAGGCTTAAACTTGAGTCAATAAGTTTTCCCAGGTTTTTGTGTCAAAAATTAGGTGCCTCGGCTTATATTCGGGTCGGCTTATACGGTATGTGTTGTCAAGCTGAAGCAAATATGCTATATGAAAATAATCCTGAACAATTTCACAGTAATTTGTAGTCTTTTAAATAGGAAGGGTTTTCTTTTTTTAATGATAAATCATGGTGATGTGTAATTTTCTATTGCTGGGATAAGATAGATAGATTCTGATCAAGCACTTTATAGCTCCTAAACCTGGGAACACATTTGTCCAGTCAACTTCACATCTAATTCCAGACAAAACAATCCTACAGCAGACCAAGGATGAAGATACAACACCCAATCCATGATAGCCACTTCTCCAATTTTACATTAGAACTCCTACCTGCATCTGCTCAAACCATTGGATCTTCCTATACACACTCTCCCAACCATTGCCCGACCACCTTTTCAATTCCACTTCTTTTCTTAGACACCCTGGTTCCATAATACTTTTATATGTCTTAAGGCCGCCATACACTAGAGCGGTTATCGGGTGATTGGGCAAATAATCGCTCTAGTTAGTGGCCAAGATCGTTTTTCCAAACGCCAAATAAATGCACCAGAAATGCTTGGGTGCGATTATTTGGTCTTTTTGGAAAGTTTAATAAATATCGGGAGCAAGCTACCGATATTTTAAGGGAGCCAATCAGCAAGCTGAATGGCTCCCTATCCCTGCAATAGACGCTGCTCCATATCTATGTACAAAGCTGCTCTGTCAGCTTTGAATTATACGTTCACAGCTGTCAGAGCAGCATAGTGCATGGATATACAGCAGCGGCTATTGCAGGGAGTAGTACAGACAGGGATCTGCCGAATCTGTGCTGTGTGAAGCGCGGCTACGGCAGATTCTTGTCTGTATTTTTCCCTGTACCGCTGCTGCAGATCTACGCACTATGCTGCTCTGACAGAGCAGCTTTGTACATAGCTCGGCAGCAGCGCCATAGAGAGCACTGCCTCCCCCCTCCCCTCTTCTGCTAGGATTATCGGTCCCAGCAGAGGGGGTGTATGGTGCCGATAACATCAGGACCGATAATCGCCCTAGTGTATGGTGGGAAACTTACACATGAAAGTGGATTAATAAAGAACTTACTGACTTAGCAAAGGATATAGCACAAGCAATTACAGATCTGGTAATCTGCTAACTATAATGGCCCTACAAGTGTCTACAAGTGTATGTATAACAATTCTGCTATTTTAAAGCATTAATAAGTATTGGTAACAGTTTGGTGTGATAATAGTGGCAGTGACCACCAGGTGTGAATAAAGAGTTATTGATCATCTGCAGATTTTAGCCTGCCAAATATTGGAATACAATATTAACATTTCTGGTCCTACATAGACTATAAGCATATACCAAGTTTTGAAGGTGCGTAATGACACCACTCTTCCTTGTTTTATTTTCTAGAGATCACAACTCTTCCATGCATGCGCTATAACATGCACACGTAGAAGAATCCAGAGATTATGGTAGGGCAACCAGTGTGCGGGTGACATAGGCACCTTACTCCCGTGCCTTTCTAAGTCCTATAGCAGCTGCACCCCTGTAATTACAACACAGGAGTCCAGCAGTTTATAGTTATGCCACATACTGTAAATATCATATTTTACATTGGGAGAAACAGATACTGGGACAAATCATGACTGTTCATCTGAAGGCATATTTTTATGAAGTGCTAGATATATATACAGCATATGCAGAGTCTGGGAAATAAAAATAGAAAGTAGAGCAGCTATTTATAAAGAACCTACATATTAGACAGCACTTTTCACAGTATATTCATTCATATCAGTCTCTGCCCCAGGGGAGCTTACACTATATTCCATCATCCCCCTAAAATGGTATAAAGTAATTAATGGCTGGGCACACACTTCCTGTCCACTGAATACCCTCCTTTTCATTGTGACAATACACAATAGGTATTTATCTACATTTGCCAATTACCATCAGTAGCTAGAATTATACCTGTTATGACCAGCTGCCAATGGGTTGTATTCATGAAATTGTCGCCACAGATGTTATAATTTTATCAGGATCCCACACAATTGTACAGCACTGCTGTTTCTTACAGTGAGTAGAACTTGTGTCTCACAGTGCTGAGGTCATGAGATAAATTCCCTAATCTGTGTGGAGTTTGCATGTTCTCCCCGAGTCTGTGTGGTTTTCCTCTGGGTGCTCCAGTTTCCTCTGGGTGCTTCACACTCCAAAAACATACTGGAAGGTTAATTGGCTGCTGAATAAATTAACCTTATTGTGTGTATGTATGTGTTAGGGACCTTAGTACATAGCTCCAATGGGCAGGGACTGATGTGAATATGAAATATGCTCTGTAAAGTGCTACGGAATCTGATAGCGCTATATAAAAACATGTTAATAAATATAATACAAAATGTCAAATGAACATGAGAGTGTGAAACAAATGAATCAACTGTGGCATGAACTGAACAGAAATGTGACAAGAGGACAGTATTTTGAAACACACTTTTTCAGAGATTTATTAAGTACAATAATTATTATTATTATGGCTGTTAATTTATGTGGGCATAATAAGTGGGCCTACTATTTCATGTGTGCATTATCATTAGTGGTATTATTTAATGATTGCACCAACAATGTAATGTCCATGACAAATAATAACCCCAGTAATACCCACAAGGGCCGCCATCAGGGAAGGACTGCCAGTAATATAATCCCAAACTCGGCTGAGTGGGCAACCCGGCAACCCGCTTTCCACTCCTAGGACAGATTTGCATTATTTTCTGTGTGAGGCATGGATTTCATTCTCTGACCACTGAGCATAGTCTAGAGGACGTCCATCAGTCATCTGCTTCTCGGCTTTCTCTCTCTCATCTAGTCTCTTTCATGTCCCTCAACCCCTCCTAAATCACTGCATAGGACAGGGATTATAGGCTTCATTTACTAATAAGAGCGCATTCCCTTGCAGCAAGCCTGGAAACATCTATAGAAATGGTACGTAGATAGCGTAAAGAAGCTACTACACATGCAAAGTAGCTCAATTCTTAAAACAACGTACGTAAGATGAAAACTACGTAACTGTGAATCCGGACCAAAGTCTCTATTAGCTATTTTTTGGGACTTAAAGAAATTTCAAGTGTGTATGTGCTGGGACTTCATCTACGAGACTTCAGCAAAAGTCTCCGGACAGGTAAGTTTAACTCTTTCTTTTATAAAAAAAAAAAACGCAGTAAATGTATTTATTTATTTAAAAAAAACACCCCAACAATCTGCGTATTCCAGCGGTCTCCCTATACATACCCCCCTTTTCTCACCCTAATAACAGCTATTAGGGGGTGAGAGGGGGGTATATATGGGGAGATCGCTGGAATACTTTTACTGTTGCGTTATATATAGTATCTTGCAGATTTTAATATAGTAAACAAAGCCATCAGCCGGCCCGCAGTGCTAGTGCAGAGGCTGGCTATCGGGAGTGCAGAGGCTGGCAGCTTTGTAAACGGCAAAGACTTCGTTTTCAGGAGATAAAGGCCGTTTTCAGGTGAAAATCTCTACCGAAAACGAAGTATTCACCATTTAGTAAATGGAGCCCTTTATTACAGGGCTTTGCCAAATTTATACCTCCCATCTGTTGGTATAGGACATCTCATTCTCTCAATGTTCACTGTTCTATAATTATCAAGAGGTTCTGCAGCAGCAGCATTTCAGGGTAGGGCTTTCCCAGACACTGCAGGAAATCAGAGGGTTCAGCACAGTGTGACTTTTATACCCCTTTCACATCACCGCCAAAAACCCGGGTTTTTGCCCAAAAACCCGGTATTTCGCAAAAACACGGGTTTTTGGTGGTGATATGAAACCACCACTTCCGGGAGACCCGGGTCAAAAGACCCAGGACTGGAACACGGGGAAAAAGAAGGGTTTTTCCCGTGTTCAACCCGGGAAGGGTGGCAATGTGAAAGCGCCAGGGTTGTTTTCAACCCGGGTCTTTCATTTTGCCTCCCGATTGGCTTAGAGTTCTCCACTGTTGCTATGGCAACAGTAAACAAATCTCTTTCTAGCGTCGGAAACCTAAAAAAAAAAAATTTGCACGTATAGGGCATGCTGATGCTTCTAGTTCTACAATCATCAGCATGCCCAAGGATGACAGGGTATGCTAGCGCTTGGAGAACCACAAGTGCCAGCATGCCCTGGCATCCATTACAACACCACACAAATACATACCCTCCTAGCACCTAAATAAAATATTGGGCCGGCCCCTAGCCTAACAAAATACTAAACATTTAATGCCCCCCTATAAAGAATAAATTACATTTAATACCGCAAATAATGGAAAAAATGTTTTACTGCTAATTGTGTTATGTAAAAATATACATGAATAAAAAAATAGCATAAAAATAATAATTACAAATAATTACTTACCATCTTGATAATGATCCCATCTTCTAAGCTTGTAATCCGTATTAGAAAAATAAAAAACCCTGTGGACCGACGCAACTCATGTCCTGCACCACAGGACATCCTGACGCTAATGACAGCTCTGCTGTCATTGGGGTGTATTTCT
>WWET01000337.1:518355-530875 GCA_011038615.1 Limnodynastes dumerilii
AATACGTCCGCTAACGGGCGTACAGACTACGCGAACGTACGCAGCTTAGCACGCCCATACTGCACTTTAAATACCCCCCCCCGCCTACTTCACGTAATTCGCACGTATTCGTCGCTAACGTAATTTTGGCACGCCCACACGTAATTACTTACGTTCGCAATACGTGAATTATCCTTACGTTTGAAAATACGCTATGCGAATGTGCGTATTTTCTGCGGTGCGCATGCGCAGTGCGTACAAATCTGCGAATTTACGTGTCCACCACACGTAAATTCGCGGAAATGCGTAGTTCAGGATCTGCCCCAATAATAGTGTTTCAGACGGTTTTATGTTGAACCTGTTCCTCCTAACCATGCTTGATTTAAGCCTTCTCACATAGGGCCTGATCCAGACCTACGCCCGCGACCAATCGTACGCCGGTCGGGAGCGTAAAACCGGGTGAAAAAACGCACTGCGCATGTGCAGTGTGACAACTTCAGGTCGTCCGAAGGACATGAGCGTACAGCAAGCGTATTTTTAGCGTAGTTTTCGACCAAGGGGCGTGCGTTTTGTACGACGATAAACCGGACGCTCCAGTTACTACACAGAGGTGGGGATAGCCATTTAAATTGTACAGTATGGGCGTGCTAAGCCCCATACGACCAGCGTATCGGTGCGAAAATTCGTACGGTTGCTGGAAAAAGTTAGGGTAGGGTTCAGCCGCCGTAAGTAGGTAAAATCAATGGGAGTGTCATGGGCGTGAAAGTTTATACGCCCGGGCGATCATACGCTACGCTGCGGGCGTAGGTCTGGATCAGGCCCATAATCTCTCTCTGTTATAAACTGGTTCCTGTGGTCTCTCCTTTTCAACAAACTTTTGTTGGGATAATATCCTTGATTCCTACTTTATCCATTATATCTTATATCATTTTGATTCTATTGGGGTGGTGTTCACCTGCAGCCTGCCTACACTATATAACGGAACAATTAATTCAAACACTCCTTTTTTTGGTAAAATAAATCATCCTCTACATATATGGCTGCATTATTTCTTATTCATTGTAAGGTATAACCCTCTTCATGTGCAATTTAATGACATAGCATAAACGAAAATGAAAACACATACCCCCCCAAAAAAATGTTGTGCAATTAATATTTCTTACCTTGTGTCGACATTTAAGCACCACTCCATAAGCTCCTAGAGGGAATAACAGTAAACTGATTAAAATGAAGTAGTTTGTGCTTACAGTATATACACGAACATTGACAGTAATAAAAAAACAAAACAAAAAAAATCTCTATTTACTTTATCGCAACTTTGTAAGAGGTTTTTTTTAACAACGTGTTTTTGGTTAACAAAATCTATAGCAACTGACATTTTAAATAGCTTTTTACCTGAAAATGTAATCAATATTATGCAACAAGAGATTTGATCATAGAACGCAATGCCAAGAACCTTTCGGGTCCGCCCAACAGGGGTATTACATACAGCGCGTACGGAATTCCCACCTGGAAGGTTCTGTGCATGTACAATTACAATGCCGTTACGTAAAACAGCTGTTACAGAAAAAGGACTGCCCCCCCCTTTTACGTCAGTCGTATAACAGCCGTGAAGACAGAGATCGACATGTAAAAAAAGGGTATGGGGAGGGGGGAAGCCCCCTTACGACCAGGTTTACGGCCGTATTGCTGCAGACCTGGTCATAAAATTTAAAGTAGGAATCTGATTCAGATTTACTACCTTCAACAGGGAGAGCAGGGGGCGTGCACTCCCCGATACAACGACCGTAATGACCTCCACGCCCGTAAGGCGCACATAGGTCAGGATCCGGCCCCTTGTTTGCAAGCTATACAAAGTTTCTAGACTCCATCAGAGAGTGCTGACAATTTAAAACACTTGAACGCTGTTAATAAATAAATAAAAAATGTACTCAAACAAGAATTACATAAATGAAACATTAATGCATAATGTATCCTAATGATGATGACTGAGTATTTCACATATTGCAGCAGGTCTTCCACAGTCTGCCTGCATAGCTGCAATGCTTTTCTTGCTCCTGCAGCCTGCATTTTGCCAGCATGTGTGGACATTATGGTAGGAGAGATCTGCTGCTATGAGGAAATATTTTCCTGCGGTGTACCAAGGCCGACTCATTTTCCATCACCAACATGCCTCTGGCAGTAGTGAGGAAAGTAACACCATAATGCAGCAAGCAGCCATTGGGACAACCATCACACTGATGGAATGCTGGCCCCAGGCTAAAAATATCCTGCATTAACCTTAAACATGTATATATTACTATGGTCTACTCCATATACAGTTGCATGAAAAACTATTTTTGTTATTCTAGGTCAGGGGTTCTCAACCCTGTCCTCAAGTACCACTAACGGTCCATGTTTTGTAGGTCTCCCTGCAAAACCTGTGGAGCTTTCAAAATGTAACTGTCAGTTATGAGCTCACCTCCAGCAAGGAGATTTAGAAAACTTGGACCGTTAGTGGTACATGAGGACAGGATTGAGAACCCCTGCACTAGGTTATAGTGAAATTCTAAGCCATATTTGGGTCTCACTGTACGAAATAGAGAAAAGTCAAAATCCATCAAAAATGGACTTACGTTTCCAGATTCCTACCTTAACCGCCCCGGACCCTTCATTTAAGGGTCTGACTCTTCCCCGTACTGACGTACGTAACGTCGTACGTTAATACTTATGTTAAGGGAACATCTGCCACGCGCATGCGCAGATGTTCTCTGACAGGGGACTTACACAACTGACTTGCGTAAGTCCCCTGTCGGCCGGAATTGAGGATCCGGACCAATTTGTATTAAATTTACATATGAAAGCATGCAACTTAATATGCTTAACATACTCACAACCTATGTATTGATTTTCCTTAAAAAATTCTATATAAAATGTCAATGATCTTAAAGAACAATAATTACTTTATACACACTTTACAAATAATACAAATATGCTGCTTCTATTTATGGCTTAATGCTTATTTGTGTTGCCATGGTTTATGACATAGACACATACCTTTAACTATTTATATATTGGAATAGTAACTATTTTAAATCAATCTATGTCACACTTGTATCAAATAAATGATGTTTTTAAAATGTCAATGGGCTAATATTTTTATTTTATTGCCACATGGATGCAGAAATTCCTGCATCCAGATAGTGAGACTGAAGAAATAGAAGATAAAGTTTCACAACCTACGTTATGGCATCTATAACATAAAAATGGACAATTAAAGATCAAGGTTTCTCCTAGAATCCCTCAATCCTGTGTTCTAGCTTCCACTCCTGATGATGACACTTGACACAGGTCACTGATCTCCTGACAGATCAAGAATGGATATGGGGGATGGAGGGGTGGAGACAAAAAGATCTGATATGGAGGCCGCTGACCTTGACTACATAACAGTCACACTTATGAGAATTTTCAATAAGCAAAACTAAATGTATCACCTGGTTACAATTTGTTTGCGCTTTCATTGGCCCAGATCCCGGCTTAAGTAAGAAAGTGGACTTACTCAAGTAAGTAATTTGCGTAAGTCCCCTGTCTGGGAAAATCTGTGCATGTGCGCGACTGATGTTCCGCATGCTTACTTATTGTCGTATGTAACTAGGTTACGTACAACAGTAAGTACACACAAGGGGCAGACCCTTAATTTACGATGGTCGTATCCCCGCCATACAGGCGGAGATAGTCATGTAAATGATGGGTCGGGGGCAGGTAAGCCCTATTACGACTAGGTTGGTCGCAGACCTAGTCGTAAAACGTACAATTTTTTTACCGTAAGCAGGGAGTGTAGGGGGCGTGCACTCCCCACTACGTGAGTGTACCTCTGTATCTGGGCCATTATTTGTAATCTCTTCACTAGGTAATAACTATATAAATACTAAGAATCACTAATACTTAAACATGGGTTTAAAAAAATAAAATAAAGAAGGAATGGGAAGACTTGATAGCCAAAGTGGTTCTTATCTATCATCAAACCATCTTGTTCTAAATTATTATGTGTACAGATGAAATGATTGATCAGTTTGAGTGTTACAGATATGCTTTCTATCTATGTATACTTCAGAAGAAAGTGATCGGTACATGTCATATTTTTTATCATTGTGGTGAATAGAATCCAACAAACTTCACTTAAAATGCTGGTAAGGATATTTTAAGCTTCTCCGCAAGAATTGCATATTGAATGGTTTCCTTTAGGAACATTAGCACATATGTTGTTGTGTTGTAACTTACCTTCACCTACAACTCCAAGGACCTCAAATTTATTCATCACATTACCAAGATTAGGAATCTTCATGAAGACAAATACAGCTTCTGACAACAGCCACAAACATGGCAGAATGTATGGAGGAAGGAGAATCTTCACAGGTCACATGTCCACATATAATCTCATGATTATTTTATCTGCAAGACAGGAAGACACAAATACTTTATTAATAACTACAACATACAGTTATGACCAGGTCTAAAAAAAAATGCAATAAACTATTTATAAGTCACCTAACAGTAACTGGATAGACAATGTGTGGGTATACACTAAGCACGGTCATCAGACATGGAGACCTTCTAATACAAAAGCAGTTGGATCCAGACATAATTTAGCATAAGTCATAGGGCCAGATTTACTAAACTGTGGGATTGGAAAAGTGGAGATGTTACCCTTAGCAACAAATCAAATTCTAGACACATTCCCTAGCATGTAAAAGAAAAGTGACAGCAAGAATGTGATTGGTTCCCATGGGCAAAATTTCCACTTTTCCAAACCCACAGTTAGTAAATCTGGTCCATAATGTGTTCCAATCAATTAGATATGTTCTGTAAGGAAAATGGCCACAATCTATTTATTATTATTATCGTTTATTTATAAGGCGCCACAAGGTGTCTGCAGCGCCGTACAAAATACAACAAAATACAGTACAGACATACAGGGTAGGGATGGACAGCATAGTATATATTAAATACAATGGGCCGGATCCACAACAACGTACGTCTTGCAAAATACGTCCGTCATTTGCTCATAATAGCTACTACATATGCGTGGTAACTATTTTACGGCGGTCTTAAAGACCCCATATACGCAATCTACATATCAAAACGATACATAGATTACGTAAAATATTTACCACGCATGCGTAGTAGCTATTATGAGCAAATGACGGAAGTATTTTACAAGACGTACGTTGTTGTGAATCCGGCCCAATATGACTTTAAAAATATCACACAAATACAATGAAGTGAAGCAAGCACAGAACACAAGGCAAAATGTGAGGTGACGAGCTTGCAATATCAGGGAGCAGGGAATAGAGCACAGTGAGAGGTTGAGAGGGAGCCACCAGGTGGGGATGGGGTAAAAGGGTAGCAGAGGGAAACAAGAGGGTACGAAGTGAGGGGGGGAGTGGTGGAGGAAGAAATAACACTAGGATGGAGGGTCCTGCTCACGTGAGCTAACACTCTATGAGGGAGGGAAGAACTTACAGAAGACATAAGGAGGGGGAAGGAAGTGGACTGCTGGTGTGAGCGGAGGAGAGAGGGAAGGAAGAGAAGGGATAGATGAAGGATGCAGTGAGGATGTTAAGTGGAGAAGGGGTAGGCTAGCCTGAACAGGTGTATTTTGAGTGAACGTTTGAAGACCTGCAATGTGGGGGAGAGTCTGACTGAAGAAGGAAGGTCATTCCAGTGCTGAGGTGCAGAATGGGAGAAGTCCTAGATACGAGCGTGAAATGTGGTGATCAGTAAAGAGGTCAGACAGCGCTGGTTAGCAGAACAGAGAGGGCGGGAAGGGGTGTGCATGTTGATGAGGGAAGAGAGGTAGAAAGCAGTGGATGCACAGAAGTTCCAGAGAATTTAGATTTGGATTTGGCCATAAGTTACTCACAAGCAGAACACCTTGTCTATACTAAGTAGTTCAGTAAAAAAAAACAATAAATAAAGTTATTATAGATTTTCATAATATGTGATTTAAATATCTGTTTCTATCTATAAGAAAGTCTGTCAACTCTAGCAGACTACTGCTGAATTTTCAATATAGGAACAAATCCTAGAAAACTGGGACAGGTGGCAACGAAATGAAGACAAAAATGGCAGATTAAATTGAGTGCTATGAGCATCTGGGACATTAATTCTACATCATGATTTGGGGTGTGAGATAAACTTTGCACAGCTACCGTAATAGATGGGAATTGTCGCACTTTGCTCCTAATTCCATCATCGTGCTCATTTGAATCTGCCCCATAAAATTGCTTCAACGTGTTCTACACATGAAACTCTATCCCAACTGAGTGTTTAAAAAAAGATTTGAAAATGGATTCAGCACGATTAATGTACAAAAGTAATTCACTTTATGAATGTAGAATTAATGCTATTTACAGTATATCACTACAGAAGCGTTTTGAGAAAAATATTTACACTTGGATTTCCAAGAGATAGTCATGACAAAACAGAATTTCTGCAAGAGGATTGAAAATCATTACAAGATATTAATGACGCGTTCGGTTGTAAAAAAACAAAATAATCGTAACTTTCCTATTTTGCTGAGCCAACAATGGTGTTAGTTTACGGACATATATATTATTTTGTCGGAGCTCTGACTGCAGCGGAGGTTCGATGCTGGATCCCGCTGCAATCCTGTGGATTGGATGTAAGGACTGAAGTCAGCCCTTACTGTACAATTTACATCCCTCCCCCACCCACAGAGCCCAAGCGCTTCCACTTCCTGCTCTATACTGCCCCTCTACTTCCACTTCCTGCTCTGTACTGCCCCTCTACTGTTAAGACACAACAGGATGGAATTGGATTCAGAATTCCATCCTGGATCATCCTGGTACTGCAGCACTCATGTTTATGGTGTTATGTTTGGTATGACAACAGAACACAGTAGCTCAGAAACTGGTGAGGTTTATTGCAGGAGGACACAGAAGAAATAAGTACAGATAACAAAGGTAGAAAATACAAGGGCACTGGGAATGCAGAGTCCAAATGAGTCCACATTAGTAATATGCAGGAGTAGTTTATCCACAGGTAGTATGCAAGAAAGTCCAAATAAAGGACCTGATTCACACTTAAGAATTCTTATGATTTTTGGTGCGTATATTTAAGAACGGATGCACTGCGCATGCGTAGTAACTTTTTCTACGCTGCGTTGGACTTAAGTTCGCAAATTCCATGCTTATACACCGAACTTAAAATCTCTAGGTTCGTAGTAACATACGCAAAAATGGGCATTCCATGCATAATGAACTCGCCAGATACGCAGATTTGGGTGGAGAGAGGCACTTAACTGACTAAATGAAGGCAGGGTTTTTGTGTTTGTCAATTAATACAGTGTCTGGGAATAATACAATTTCTATAATTAGAAATAGTATTATTCCCAGACATTGTATAGTCCGGGAATGGGACGCTGTGAGTGACAAGTGTTCTCTGTATAAAAACTGGTGGGTTTGGGGAAGGTTTGATAACCGATGGGTGGGTGAAAAAGGCAGACTAGATGCGCCAATAGGTTCTTATGTGTCTTCAATTTCTATGAATCCATTAAATACTTTCATTTGATTTTTTGAGAAAAGATGACTTACACAGTCCGTTTCCACTAAGCAATAGGTGAGCTTGTGTAATAAAAAAAAAAAATCTTCAGTTCTGACTTGTCATACAACTCTGTGCTTGCACAAAACCACTGCTTTGTAGAGCAGGCAATACAAGCCTGGGCTGCCATTTTATCTGCAAACCGAGTAAACAATTGGATGACAGCCAGCACAATGTTTCCCACTGCTAAGCCAAAACAGCGACGACCCAGCCAATTGAAAAACTTCCCAGGTGTTCGCAGTGAACAGAACAATTCTCTGTGCATGCTTATACATTTGATATTTAACAATGAAGAAAAACTAAACTAAAACTAAACTAAAATGGAAACCCATGCAGACTACTCAGCTGCTACTGTTGTATCGCTAGAACAATGAACTGCTATTTGGCGTAAACGCTGGTATTTTTACCCAGAATTCTCCCCTGGGCTTCCAATTATTTGGGCTTGTTTGTGAAAATATGATTCGTGTTAGAGCTGAAACGAAACAACTATTTTCTCCTTGCTCTCTCCATTAATATAGATGTCATTTACAAGTAAAAATTAAACAAGTAATAAAAAACCTCACACATTTCACATAATTAAACAATGATTCAATGGCTATGATTCATTCATCCTTAATTAAAGCCCCATGTAAATATGTCAGTGTTTAATGAGATGCCCTATTCTTTAGATAAGAGGAGATTGGAAAAAAGTGTTTGAATAAGACTTTTGAAAGATGGAGTCTTGTGTACATTTTAAACCACTTTTGCAAATCACATAATAAACTTCAAGGGCCCTCAACCCATTAAAACTCAAATACATTTTAAATAACACATAAAATAAGTAGGAGATGGGGACCACAGATGAAGGTTTGAAGGGTCACTTGTTTCCAGTCAATGCTTTGTTTGCAAATGTCCAATGGAATGAACTGAAGAAACGTCAACAATTATGTTGATAGGGGTGAATATGCCACAGTTATAAAGGATGTGGATGCTTTACGGATGATGGACCTGATTCAGAGTTCCGTGTGTGCGCAAGGCGGAATTCCGCAATCTAATTTAAATACGGCCTATTCAAGGATGCGCATTCGTGCACTCTGAATAGTATGTAGGGAGCTGCTTCAGAATTGGAAGCGGATGTGCAAGGCGCATACGCTCTGAATTGGCCTACGGCTAACCCAAAAAAAAGCTTGTAAAAAAAGCCTTGGCAACAGAAAAACAAACCCTAGAGAGACGACGCAAACGATGTAATGCACGCAGGACAGGTCTACTGTCATCGGGGTATACTTATACCCTCTGCCAGCATGGGAATATTTGGAAATATCTATATATTTGTAAATCGTTATTTCCCACGCTGGGAGGGTATAAGTAAACCCCAAGTTTGCGTCGTCTCTATAGGGTTTTTATTGTTGCCATGGCTACCCCTCCCCAGATTAAAAGCTTACAAGACTTGACCACAATCAGAGCAGGCAAGTATTTTTTAAATCATTTTTGGGGCATTTTATGGGCATTTTGGTGATTTTATTGGAGTACATTACATTGATTTTGGGCAGCACGGACACAATTATATTTGGCACTTTTTTAATATTTATATTTTTGAGGGACATTTTTAATCTTTGTAGTATCTGGTTACTGTTTTTTGAAAGGGACAGGGATCTTGGACTTATATTAGTTCTTTATTTTATTTGGGGCACATGTGGACATGTTTAATTATCGAATTACGTGGGCACAGTATTTTTATTTTTACGAAGGGCACAGAGATGTTCGACTATGTGTGATAATTTTTTATGCGGGCAGTAATGGGCGTGACATGCAATTTGTCGCAGCGTGCCCTGGATAGCAGGGTTCTACTAGCACAAGCATTACCTGTCATTCATGGGCATGCTTGCGCTTGTAGTTCTACTTGCAACAGCATGCTGTCGGCCCATGCTTTATTTATTTATTTACATAGGTTGCAGCGGCCGGGCCGGTGGGGGAAGGGGTTCATTTTTTTATTTTATTTTTTTTAATCAATTTTTTTTTTTTAAACTACTTTCTTTTTTTTCATCTCCGGCGAGCTGCGCCTACACTTACACCAACCCTGGGAAGAACGCTGCGCATCCGTGTGAAAATCACGCAACTCTGAACCAGGTCCGATACAAAATTATAGTTCTGTTTTAAAAAAAGAAAATGTATGAAACTAATTAAAAGGACTGAGAGATTAAAGCTCTATCCTACACAATAGTACCATTACAGTCTAATATACCACAATATAATGTCTATCCAACACATCCTTACATCCAGAATAGTGCTTACCAATAACACTACTTTAAACAAAACACATATTAACATTCAGAAATGGTTCTGGACATGATTTAGGCATTACACAGACCTAGCAAGTACCTAATAATCTGTCAAGAAGGATAATGAGGTAAATCCAGACCTACGGGCTAGTTACGTTAGAACGCGTAGCGTATTTACACTAGCGTTATTTCTATGCACTCCCCTCAGTCGTATGTACTTTGGCCGTTTTACGCTGCCCAAACCCTACCTTAACTTTTCATAGCATAAGTACTGACATACTTAATGGATTTACGTACGTGACGACCAAACCCAGCCCATACTGTCTCCAATTTAAATGCCTCCCTCTGCCTCCAAAGCGTAATAACAGGTGTCATATTGATGCCCCCGCCTCTTCGTTCATATTTACGCTGATGGTACGTACGTTAGGAGTTACGTGTTGTAACATCTGCATGCGCAGTAAATAAAAATGGGCGAGTTTACATAATCAGCTAGTGTAAATACGCTCGCGTACTTAGCTCAGGATCTGGCCCAATGTGTGTATTTTAAAGAAAATTGTACCAGGCTAAAACTACTGCAGGCCAATATTGAACATTAGAGAGCCTGATATTGAGTTAGGTACAAATCAGTAAGAGAGATCACATATACATTATGCTGGACCACAGGGGAATAAAAATGTAAAATGCATTGTCTGATCTAAATTTGAAATCTTTGTATTACCTAGATCATCTTTGTAACTGTAGCTGTAAGCAGTCTATTAATTAAAAAAATTATAATTTGTATAATTTAAATTGTAATGTAGTTTGTACCTTTTATTATTATTATAACCCAGCGCCAGGCCATGTTTACATACATGTTCAGTGTGGGCACTTCATTCTGTAACAGACAAACACAGATGTGGGCACTAAGGTAGGTACCTGTTCTGCGCTAGGTAATTGGCATATCAGGCAGCATGGTGGATCAAGTGGCTAGCACTTCTGCCTCACAGCGCAGTGATCATGAGTTTGATTTCCAGACAAGGTCTTAGCTGTGTGTGCTTTGTAGGTTCTCCCCATATCTGGGTGGTTTCCTCTGCATACTATAGTTTCCTCCCACACTCCAAACACATGCTAGTAGTATAACTGGCTTCAGATTTGAACATCGGGCTGGATCCAGACTTAAGTAAGTGCTTAAACTTAGTTACTCCTGAGCTAAACCATGTTGATTGCAGGGGAGTCATATTTCATCTGTTGCAAACAGTATTAGAGTTGAGAGGTGATGTTTCCTATCCCAAGTCTAAATAACAGTGTTATAGTAAAGCTGCTCAATATCTGTGTGCAGTAAGCAATTCAAAGGTATATCCCTGCATGCAAAGAATACAATTAATTTGACTGGGGAGTCATATCTGTTGCAAACAGTATTAGAGTTGAGAGGTGATGTTTCCTATCCCAAGTCTAAATAACAGTGTTATAGTAAAGCTGCTCAATATCTGTGTGCAGTAAGCAATTCAAAGGTATATCCCTGCATGCAAAGAATACAATTAATTTGACTTCCCCTGCAATCAACATGGTTTAGCCCAGGAGTCTGGATCCAGCCCATTATCCCTAGTATGTTTCCTGGAATTTATATTGTAAGCTCTAAAGGGGAAGGGACTGATGTGGGTGAATGTTTTAAATATGCAAAGCACTTAATAAAATGATGGGGTTATTTAATCAAATGTTAATAGATAATAAATATCTAAGCATATATTTTATAGTTCTCCAATTTTTATTGAATATCTTTTCAACATGTTAAAAAAATAAAAATAAAGGACAACTTTACCATAAGTTGTTTGTTTTTGTTTTTTTTTTGCATTTGCCAGTTTCTGGTAGGATTTTTTAATTGAATGTTAATTGAATATCAGAACTTAGCACCCAAGACATAAGATAGCTTGAAAATCTTTTATAATTACCCCTTGTTTCTTTGAAACATAGTGAATGAGAAATCCCCATTTACATAATAAAACAGAGAACAGATTTCATAGAAAGCAACGAAAAGGTCAAACACTGGTTATCAAGCAAGAAAAAAAACTAACTATACAAGTTTGAGATACGTCCACATTGTAAATGGCATTTTTCTTGAATAATGCGCTCCCTAAATGGCAGTTTTTCAATATTGTAAGAACTAAAACAATAAAAAAACAACCAAAAAAACAGCCTTACAATAAACGAGGAGGAGGAATTATAATAGATTCAATAGCACATCTGCTATATTAATTCAAAGTAAGATTTCCTGCCAATCTGGACAAAGTTTTAAATTCTTAAACAGGGTTCATATCAAAATTAAATTAATTAGCTTTTTTTCTTTGCACCTAAATTGATTTTGCATTAAAATAGTGAATAATTCATAGACTGAAAGGACGTGTCTGGGAAGACTACCTGTTGTAGGAGTAACTAAGAAAGGTCTTTCCGTTTAAGGGTACCTATAGGAGCACCCTTTTACATGGTTGGCAATTTTGGGAGCCTACTTATTATAGCTGGTGCGACTTTTCTAGTGTGTAACTAAGAAAGGTACTGGGACTGACTACGTAAAGCTAGGGTTACTTACCCTCCATAACGATAATGTTAAAAGACCTTTATGTGGTTATTTCATTAATTGCCTAAAATGGCTAGAGGTGTGCTAATTTCTATTACAGTAGCGGGGGGGGGGGGGGGGAGAATTTAAA
>WWET01000337.1:564443-583096 GCA_011038615.1 Limnodynastes dumerilii
ATATATATATATATATATATATAGCACTACCACCCGCAAGCGTAAGGACGTGAGCCAAGCTCAACTTGTGAGGATTCAAATCATTTTTGCTTACAACTACTGGCCATCATTAAGTAGTGGTACAATAATACCCCTTTCACCGGTATATATATATATATAGCACTACCACCCGTAAGCGTAAGGACGTGAGCCAAGCTCAACTTGTGAGGATTCAAATCATTTTTGCTTACAACTACTGGGCATCATTAAGTAGTGGTACAATAATACCCCTTTCACCGGTTATTGCTGGGGCCGCGATGTGAAAACGATATAAATCTGTTCTCATAGAGAAGAAAAAAGAAGTTTCCTCCAGTCTAAAGATCTGGTCACCTTGGAATATCATAACAATGATGCTGAAAACATGTTTATGGCCCTCAAAGGGACAGGTAGCTCCACAGCTTGTTAGAGACCAATTATTTAGCCTATGCCATATGTTCAAGGGTCTGAATATGCAATCATCAGAAAAGAGATAAGAAGGAACTTGCTGAATTAAACACAATACATTACAGTGTAGGAGGCAAGCTCTGAACAGATGCTGACGGAAATAGCCAATTTATATGCAGAAAGCGCACTCAAAATTTAGCTCTGAAAAAAGACATTTACTGTGTTTTCCAATCTTATCTGTAAAACAGCATAAGAGCTATTGCAAAGCTCTAAAGCAAACAATAAACACTTTTCTCATGTATTACTTAAAATATAGGTGTATGGCAGGGAGAAGTGGCTACCCTATTTACCGGTATCAAATGCCACAAACACACCCATCACCTGCTTTCTTCTTGTACATATATACGGACAGATGCTGAGTGATAAGCAGATTCTACAAAATCCAACAAGGAGTTCACTGTGACACCACCATGTTTAACTACAAAGAGAGAGTGTGTGTGTGCACAGTGTGTGTGTGTGTACAGTGTGTGTGTGTGTGTGTACAGTATATGTGTGTGTGTACAGTATGTGTGTGTGTACAGTGTGTGTGTGTGTGTGTACAGTATGTGTGTGTGTGTGTGAAGGGGGAGAGGGGGTTAAAATAAAGTAGTTCACTTTTATTATTATTGTTTATTTATAAAGGCGCAACACAGTATCCGCAACACCCTGTGCATTATGTGTACATCATAGAAAAACAGAAACAGAAGCAAATCCCATTTGTTTTTTATGCTAGTAACAATGGACCAGATTCGCACTTGCGTGTGTGATCCGTAGATACAGATACACTTGTATCTGCACCTACTTCTCCGGTCCCTCCCCTGCCCCCCCCCTCCATTTTAAGGTACCTTATGGCACATACGAGTGCCATAGCGTTACCTTATCTAACCGTGTGTAGTTTCCTTCTTAAGAAGGAAACTACGCACTGACCTTTCCTCCCTCCCTCCCACTTCTACCTAACCACCCCCTGAGGCGGCTTAAGGACACCTCTTTCTAACTAACTTACTTTAAACATCTTTAAAGACCGCACAGAGGCAATATACATACCTAACTGGCACATAGATTGCGTAAATGACCTACTACGCATGTGTAGAAGGTTCATATCGGGAAACTCCACACCTAAGAAGCAGAGGCTTCTTGGGTGTGAATACAGACTATTATCCACAGAATGAAATGAGTACTTCAGTCATATATTTTATTATTTCCTGACTACTGCATCCTATTTTATTATTTCATATCATACAGTGCCATGCTGGATGTCTTTCTCTTTTTGAATCTATTTTAGAAGTCGGAATTCAAAATAATATTATGCAGGCAGTCACTGGCAAATTTTATGGAGAAAAAAGCATAAGTCCAATCAAAAACAAATAAAAAATAACTTATTCAAGTCTGAGAATTGTTTAAAACAGAAAGGGACAAAAAAACAGTTTAAGGTATTATAAAAGAAACCACAGAACACCTAACTATACAATGAATAGCACAATGGATGGTAAAAGGAAGGTGGTAAGAGAGGGCTGTAAATATTAATGCAGACCCTCCAACATGACCCATTCCATTATGTACATAATTCTCTGCTTCTGAACTTCCAACTGTCTGTTACTATGGTAACCAACTGTGTTGAAGAGAAAAATATTTTTTCAATATCATGTAATTAATTCAAACCAGGTGTTGTGGAAGCACAGGAGCAGAGTATTGTGTACCTAATGGAAGGGGTCATGTTGGAAGGTCTGTGTAATGATACTGTAGTTGGAGTTAGTGGCCCTGATCCAGATCTGAGCATACGCTTAGCATAGGTGGCGTGATATCTGCTACTATGCATGGTCAGGCAGCACGCAGGAACGTCCCATTCAGATCATAGCACAACCCTGGCATTCAGGGCTCGGACTCTGGGGGGCATGTTGAGAGGGAAGGGGGGGGAGGGACAAAGTCAATGTATAGTAAAAACGTTCCTAGGCAAGTGCTCCTGATCCTGATCAGAACACAGGCGTAACAAAGGTTACTTTACAGGCAATAATTTGCACCTACTGCAGGTCATGTCTAAATCAGGGGGGCACACATTCATAAACTAATTCGGTACCAGTCAGCTTGATTGTTGTCTAGCAAAATACATTAAACACATTTGGGACCATATTTTCTAAGCTGCGGGTTTGGGAAAGTGGAGATGTTGCCCATAGCAACCAATCAGATTCTAGCGCTCACTTTCCTATTACGTACTAGAGAATGTCAGTTGGAATCTGATTGGTTGCTATGGGCAACATCTCCACTTTTCCAAACCTGCAGCTTAGTAAATCTGACCCTTGGAATCTCTACTAGTGTATGAATTACAACTGTGACATCACAGGGCTAGAATATAAAGAAGACGTAGGCTGTTGCAGCAATATGGAGGCAGATAACTATACAGAACGTCTTCGTATGCCAAAGTTATGGTTTGGACTTGGATACCTGTTATCACTTATAGCCATCATTTCTTGTAATCCGGTTTCATGCGACTTTGAATCGCTCTTAGGAGACGATGCCAAATTCTGCCGTAATGAGCTGCATGTAATATATCCTAACATGGGAGAGGTGTCCTGTATCTATATACCAAACTGCTTTGAATACTCTGAGAGTTTGACCAAAGTATGGGAAGCTCCATGGATAAAATATGACAATGCAAAAGCAGAAATGATGTATACATTGATAATGGTGGATCCAGATACCCCAAGTAGATACCAGCCAATATCCAGATTTTGGAGGCACTGGTTAGTTACAGATATTCCAGGTGACATCCTCCTTAAAGGAAAAGCAGTTACTGGAAATGTTGTGTCTCATTACCGCCGACCAAATCCAACAGCGCAGACTGGATACCACAGATACCAATTCCTGTTGTACATGCAATATCCAGATTACTCTCCTTCTCTTCTACCAAGTGAGGAACCTCTGGCAAGCTGGGATGTAAATGCATTTGTCCAACGCTCCACCTTGGGTGATCCTGTGGCTACCACTCAGTTCATGGTCAAACATCCTGAAAGCAGCATCCCATCATTTTAAATAAAAAGAAAACCCAGTGTAAATCTTATTTCTGTTTCTATTATTATTGCTTACAATACCTGTCTAGTAATAAAGTAAACATGTTTATTAGATAGAACGAATCCCATCACTTTAGTACATTGCATGCTTATTTTGGGGAAAAGCAATTTGCTGAATGGTCTGCAGAGATTACTCCATGTAAAATCATAAACAACCATTTTAGTGGGTATTATCTGTGCATTAGCAGCTCCACCATTTTGTAAGTGACAGTAATCACTCTCCATGATAGTGCTGTATCTGCAGCAGACCACAGGATGTGATGGTATATCCTGTCTGTATTGCTTACCCGAATATGACCATCAAGGCTCCAGCCTAAAGCATTGTAATTTCATGTTTTTGTGATGTGAGTGGTAAAAATTCAAAGGTCTCTTTAGATGTTGTGTCTTTGTAAGAAGCCTTAATCAGACATGTTTTTTTCCATCATTACTCTTGGCAGATCCCTGCTAACACTATGTATGCATATTACTGTGTGTGCAGGACAGGTCCTATAATACAGATCATGCAAAGCAAAGCAACAAAGCTTAATATCTCTATAGCTTAATATCTTTATAGAATTTGAGCATTAGGACTATCCACAAGCTTCTGATTTGTATCACAGCACACCTCCCCTGAATACTTTTTTTTTTTTTTTTTACTGTTTTTTGGAAAGCCTAAGTTCAGTGATGTCTCTTATGTGGAAATTAACAAGAGCATACCCTCCAACATTTTTATTGGAAAATTGGTACACCTGGGGGTCGTGTCCATGAAGGGGGCATGACTTTTCCAGTTTAGGGCTTTAATCTGTTCTCATTTTACATCTTATCATAGGAGCTGAGAACTCACAGGAGAGGGTCTTGTCACTTTAGTAGAGCTGTAGGAGCCGTTCCCCGCAGCTCTGCTATAGTGATCAGATGCTGCAGGACTGGAAGGTGAGTTTAGGGTAGAGAACTGCTGGGTCAGAATCCGGTACAGGATCCCTTTAAGCCGGTACAGACCATTGAAAAAAGGTACTGTGCCTGTTAAATAGGCATGCAAGGAGGGTATGCAAGAGGCCCAAAAACACAGCTGAACAAAGTTGTCATCATATCTCAGAACTTTACCAATTTAGGAGCTGATCCAGTTCAGAATACTGTCACACCAAAAAAAATGAAGTCTGCACCTCAGCAAAACCATGAAGAATTGCAGGGGAAGAAAATTTTTTATGTACAAACAGAATGAGTTGAGATGTTTTGTAGCTCAACTCTATATTAGAAATAGGGTTAGAAAAGTTGTTCACTGCTTATATGTAATAAGCTATATCAAACTGGAATTTCCCAGCATGCAAAACACAAAGGAATTTGCTGCCCCTCCCCCTACACACATTTTAAAATGATTTGTCTAGTTTAAGATTTGCATCTTTTTGAGCAGTTGCTTCTCACTCCGGATCAGACCCTTTAGTCAGGAAAGTGCCTGCTGAGAGCTATGAGCCACCTACTTGATGGGGACAGCTTTGTACTGAGATGCAGTCGCTGCCTCGAAAAAGCTGTTTCTGAAATAGAGACAAAAGCTAATTTTCGTCTGTATCTATTTAGAAAATAGTGCTAATTCAAAAATGTTATTAATAAATGGGTTATTATGGCGATTGGCATAATTACCAATTCATGCATTCGGAAATCGTCATCGTAGACCTGCCGCACCGGACAAGACACGTGAGTATTATAGGGGAGTCTATAGGATTTCTTAGGGACAAGCTGCGGGGAGAAGACAGTTAGGTTCAGGTTGCGGGGAAGAGAGTCTTAGGGTCAAGCCATGGGGAGGGGAGACTTAGGGTCAGGCTACATGTAGGGGAGGGTTAGTGTAAGGATTAGGAATTGTGGGCCTGATTCACAGATAAAAAAAGAACAGGATTTAAGTTCTTATATTTAATACCAGTTAAACTGAGCATGCCCAGAACTCAAAATTACATACTGAAACCATGTAAGAATGATTCGCAGATAAGAACAGCTACTTAGGATGATTCATACATGCAAACGGCCAGTTCTAGAAGGGCATGGTTCTTAATGCAAATGAGCAGTATTTGGATTACTAATGTACAGTATGTGTATTCCCTGAGATTTAACAATGATTCACAGTTAAGAAGGGCTTGTGTAGAGTAAGATACGCATGGGAAAAGATAAGAATGCCCCCTACCACTCTTAAGTTGACATTACATGGTTAACAGAGAGCCAAGTCATGCTTTTCAGTTTGTTCAGCACACAGCTGCTGTGTGATTATAATGAATGCATGTGTTCACTTTGATTGAAACAGTAAAAGTCTTTAAAACTGCTATTATATCACCATTTTGTGTTTGACTTTAAATTTGAAAGGTGCTCATTATTGACATTTATTTGCAGTTTGTGTATGATTTCATTGTTTGTTATAAACATTTTTTTAAACATATATTTTTTTTTATTTGCCTTTTAGCATGTTTGCATGAGACCTTGAGATACAAATTTTGTTTAGGTCTAAGTTATGTTGATATTTATTATTTTGATATTTGTGTTATAACAGCTTTGAAAGCTGAATGGTTCTTTCTTAATCCTTCAATAAATATTTATCATTTTAATAATTTTCTACATTTTTGCATATTACAATTTTTTATAAATTTTTCAGTTACTTTTATTATTTATAAAACAATGAAAGCGTAAGAAAATCAATCTGCTTCTTAATTGAAACAATGTGCTGCTTTGCTTAGCCAGCAATCATGAGCAATTAAAGATCCTAAATATATGCACGTTTCTCAGTTAGGAAACAAAGCCGTTTCTAAGTATAAGAACCTAGAGATAAGAACTTTTTAAACTCCTAAGAAGCTAGGGGTGTGGTTAGCATTTTAGGATCTGTGAATTGTTTTTACTTATCTTTGTGTGCATAAATTTAGGAACGTTCCTAAATTTTTTTCTTAAGCATGAATCCAGCCTGTATTCACACCTAACTCATGTGACCTGCCCTGCAACCCTTCCCCGGTTTAAGTAAACTTATGGCATTTAAGAGTACAATAGGGGTCCTTAAGTAACCGTTTGCATGCATAGTAAGTTATTTCCTAAGAGACCTTCTTAAGAAGCTTGAATACGGTCCTAGGTTACATTAATACTCACCATTCGCCGCTGCATTTTCCTTCTTCGGTGGATTGATTGCTTCTCCTCAGCAAGGCAGAAGAAACTGATTTTACACCCAGTTTGGCTGGGAGAAAACAGCCCTTTCGAAATAGGGTCGTTCTCAGCGCCAACCCACACCCCTTTGTACTGAGTGGGCTGGTATGTTGGGAAGAGTGTCCTGCCATTCTGAATAGCATCAGCTTACTAGTATATACAGCACTGTGTACATGTTTATAGGAATATGGATGATATCTATAGGCCAGTTTTCATGCATCCTCTCCCAGGTTAAGATGATTGCACCCAGCAACCACCAGTCACAAAAAATTGCCAAGTGTTCACATAACCAGACTGGATTCCGATAACTTATTTCAGCCAACCAGATAAGAAAATAGATACATTTAAAGGAGTGTGGGTCGGCGGCAAAAAAGGCCAGTTCCGAATTGGCTCTCAAATCAACAGCCTCACTAAGGACAAGTAATCAATCATCCCCAGGACAAATATGCAGTGGTGAATGGTAATATTTATCTAACCCTAGCCCTCATCCTAATCCTTACTCTAACCCTCCCCTTTCATTACCCTAACCCTCCACTTCCATTACCCCAACCCCCTTTTCCCCACAACCTGACCCTAAGACTCTCCTTAACGCAGCCTAACATTAAAACTCCTCCTGCAGCCTAACCCTAAGACTCTCTTCCCCAAATCCTAACGCTCCCTTCCCCACAGCCTCACCCTAAGACTCCTCATAGACTCCTAACCCTAAAACTCATCATAGAGTCCTCTGTAAGACTCACCTGTCTGGTGGGTCTGCAGCGGTGGTTTCTGAATTAATTAATGTGTAAGTAATAAATTTGGCACCCTTACGCATTATTTAGTTAAAGTTTCTAATAAGTACCACTTTCTAAATGGAGACAGACGAAAATAAGCTTACGGCTGTCTGTATTACTAAAATGGTTTTTTTAAGGCGACGAATGCATCCCATTTAGAGTACTCACAGTAAAGTTTGCACGTCGGCTTTTATATCTCTAGTTAGAAAAAGAACAGAGTTTCGATGGTTCACATAAATTCAGTGTTAGTTTAGGAGTTTTTTTTTACTACAGGCGCCAATTTCCTCCTGCATATTAAGAGCATTGTTAGCCAGAGGCACAAGCGCAGTGCAATTAACACACCTAACTGGATATGCTGCTTATTTTTTACCTTTCAGATCCATTTATGTATAATTTGTTTAATGGAATCTGCATAATAAATAACAGAAATTATTAAAATTACAGCGTAATGTCCTGTGTATAATCCACAAACCAAAATATTTGTTTTATCCTACAAGGGT
This sequence comes from Limnodynastes dumerilii, assembly GCA_011038615.1. NCBI lineage: Eukaryota > Metazoa > Chordata > Amphibia > Anura > Limnodynastidae > Limnodynastes > Limnodynastes dumerilii. The sequence goes on from WWET01000337.1 coordinate 572,388, forward strand.
CAAGTATTTTTTTTTGTGATATAATGTATGCAATTTAAGCAAAAACTGCCTTAATCAATCCAACTGTAACTGTAACTTTCACAGAGGTAATATAAGTACACTCAATTCATTGCTTGACATGGGTAAAGAATTGCGTGTTGAGTATAGGCTATACACAGGCAGCCTCAATAGGGAGCAACACCTGGAGCTGTCTATAAAAGTTTTAATGAATGAATTATTTTTTCAGTGGGTGATTTCTGCATTGTGGCTGTGAAAACTGGCCATCAAAGAATTATGATCAAAGCCTTTATAAGCCGTCTTCTGTTCGTCTTAAAGAATGAAACAATCTCTAAAAATAATCTTTTTGGCAAGCAACCTACCTACCCAGTCATGCTCATCCATAACATTCTAATATATTATGGTCCTTCTCTTACACATAATGAATAGTGCATTTTAGCAACATAACATTAATTGCATGCTTGCATGGGTCTATGGCCACAGACACGTACTTGCAGGGATACAGGATATTATAGTTAATCAAATTTGAGTTTAATGTCTACTCTAGCTTTTCATAACTTCAATACATAGATTAGTTTGATCATGAAGTCCAGCTGGATAAAACGCATTGGAGTATTTTAATAGCTTACTAAAGACATCCTACAAACTGGTATTGTGCTGGGAAGTCTCCTGGGGTTCAGCTGCTCTACACTGGCCCTGGCTTGTTCATACATATTGTTCTGACATATTTCATCTTAATATTATAAATAATCTCAATATTATATTGATATTAATAACAAAGCCATTTTATACTATGAAGAGTCACCTTTCTCTCTGCTTAATTTAGCAGACTTTGTTTTAGGTAACTAAGAAAAGCTGACAATGGATTAACCATAAAAATCAGTGCAATATAGAATCTCACTACTTACGGCTTAGTGTACAGTATAGTAAATAAATATTAAAGAAATATAATGCAGAAAAGGTCTAATTCTTTCCCACTCATGTTCTGTATAAGTGACTTCTATTGTGATTGACACGAACGGCCTTCAAACACTGACAAGATATTTTGTGCCACACATTTCCAGCCTTCCTATGAGTCACAAATGACAAATCAGTAGAGATATAATGGATAGGAACAAATAAAAGAAATGTTACAGATTAGCTCTGAATTCAAGTGTTGATTAAGTTACAGCTTACGGGTGTATTAATTTTACTGACCATGTACAAATATTATATATAAATTATAAGTTCAAATGTATAGAAAGGCATCAACAAAATTCACCAATGGAAATATCACACATGGCATATGTAGATCCAGGCATCACAAATGGCTAAAACGAATATATATGTATCAAATCATATATGGACTGCAGGATAATAACTCTGATAAAAAAAACTATACAGTAGTATACTCCACATCACGCTGAATGCCTGTTGTCCCTAATGATTGGCATCATCTGTACATCTGTGTAAGGCCATTGACGTCCCCAACAGGTATTTCGGTGCCGCTGGTGCACCTTTGTCAAGGGGTAATGCCAAATGAATCCATTCATTTATTTTAAAAATAGAATGTTATGGTTTGTTACTGGGTAATTGCAAGAGTGCCAGGCCTTTTGTATTTGTGTGTGTGTATATATTATATATATATACACACACACACACACACACACATATAGATAGATAAATTCTTCTACAAATGAGTGCTTTTAATAGAAGAACTCAAATGCTATCAATAACAATAAAACCTCACTCCTTAATTAGTGGATTTGAATATGTGACTTGATGGAATTTTTAAAGCTTAAATAAATATATTTTTTAGTTTTTTATAAAAGTGCACAGAGAGAGGACAGTCTAATGCAGCATATAGATATAATAATTTCTCAACAGAGGTTACCACAGAAACTTAAAACAATTACTCTGGGCTAACCAATAAAACGTGGACACTTTACACATGCTAAAGTTATGTTTCTATATGTGGTAAAGTCAGTAAAAACATAGAAAGGGATGGGCCCATAAAAGCTACATGTCCAGGGTTGCCGACTCTCTTGGAATATCTGGGACACTCATGAAATTGGGACAGTTCCATACAGTCGGTCCCTATTTTAGTATAAGTCAAATTGTATTGAATTGACTTGCAGGTACTTTGGATATATTACTGTGAAAACATGGATATAGATGCACTAGTATGTAAAAAAGCAGATGTAGTGAAATTACTCTGGTCACAGGCACAAAAAGAAACTAACATCCATAAAAAAGTGAAACAAAAAAAAATACTATTAATACTTTGTTCAATAAGTTAAAACATTAATTGTTAATTGTTGAAATGATTTATTTATCACTTAAGTTTAAACAACATGAATTGTGCATCCAGCAAGACACCATTAGTAATGTTTGCTCTTCTGTGCTCCAAAAATATAGTCAGCTATTAAATCATAACTATTAAATCATATCCCGGCACCTCCTGCTGCTAGCTGTCTGGTATCTTAGGACATAATCCTGACACTGCATAAAGACACTAAGGGAGATATTTAATTGTGCCTAGCCAATAGCACTTTCACATGGAAGCCTAATAGGTCCCATTCTACTACCCAAATGAATGACTATGGTATGGAAAGCCTTATTCTTATAGTCTGAATGAATATATCTAGTCTAGCTAAGCCACTGAAAACCCTATTCTGACACCTATAACACAGGGTTGCTGACTTTTTAAAGCTTCCCTCCGGGAGAACTGCCCAAATATATTCCAGGAGAGTTGGCAACCCGGACATAACAGATGGTTAAGATATTGATAGACCTATTATAGAATATACATAGCTGAGCTGCAATAGTGTAATCAGGGCCGGCGGAACCCAGTAAGCGAGGAAGGGGGGCGCCAAGCCAGAGAGGCGCTCCCCCTCCGCCTGCTATCCCCCCCTGCTGCCATAGGCATCGAATGCAACGCTATGGAGACCGGCAGGCAGCTCATACAGGAGATTTCTGTATTAAATCAAAACGAGGTTACATAGAGTGGAGTTACACCTGCCGGAGGATGATATCAGCTCTGTGTAACTGCCTCAGGCGCTCATACAGGAACTTCCTGTATGAGCTGCCTGCCGGAAGAGGAGAGCGCCGCGCAGGAAGACTCAGGTAAGTTAGGAAGAAACATTATTGGGGTGAAATGGAAACAAAGGGGTATAGTATTCCAATTGGGCGCAGTAAAAATATAAAAAAAGTGTATAATAAAAAACTATTCATAAAAAGCAGGTGTATCGTCTACTAAGGGTTAATCCTAGGAGATAATGTGCCTTTGGATGGTGTCCATATATGCGAATGACAGAATACTAATGAGGATGATGAACCAACACAAGCAACAGGCAATGGGCAGTCTTCCTAAATAGATGCACATGATTAGAAAATCACATGTGGGTGGCTTAGTGATTAGCACTTCTCACAGCATTGGGCTCATGAGTTTCCTGGACAAGGCTTTATCTGTGTTGAGATTGTATGTTGTAATCGTGTCTGTGTGGGTGTCCTCTGGAATTAGGCAAATTAGATTGTAAACTCCAGGGACAAATGCTAATGACAAATATTCTTTGTACAGCGTTGCAGAAGTTGGCGACACTATATAAACATTGGCCCAGATCCAGAACAACGCTTGTGAGCGAATTTACGCATGGTGGAGACGTAAAATCGCCTTTTAGTAAGTACTGTGTATGCGCACCATAGAAAATACGCACCGTAACGTAGCGTAAATGTGAACGTATGGGCCATTCACGTATGTGTCACGTAAATACTCACGTGTGGGCGTGCCAATTTTACGTTTCACAAAACTACGTCTGAAATACGTTATGTAGGCGGGGGTTTGTATTTAAAGTGTACACGTAAATACGCTACGCGAGGAAACGTATTGCAAACGTAGTTCTGGATCTACCCCATTATTACTACTACTACTAATGATCATAATATTAATAAAAATAGGCTGTATTCACAGATACGGTTTTGCGCGCGTATTTTTAGGAACGGACTAATTGAGCATGCGTAGTAACTTTTTCCACGCACACGTAGTATTTATGCATGTAAGTACTTTTGGCACGGACTTGTGAGTCGCACTTAGGGACATACGTACGGAGGGGCATGTTTTTTTTTGCCATAGGTTCGAAGTTACGTGCGGGAGAAGGCATTTCAACGGGCTTTTGAGGGTGCGGTTAGTTAGATACGCACGTACGGAAGAAACATACACGCGCAAGTACACACGTAGAGTTAAGGGTACCCTATAGAGACGTAAGTCGCCAAAAACCTGTCTGGGCAAGGAGTGTTACCTTGCTACGTGCGTGTGTAAAAATGCGCATGTAGTAAACACGGATCTGTGAATCTGGTCCAATGTGCATTTTGTGCACCTACAATTAGCCAAATACTAATGTAAATTTTGTTTAGAACAATAGGCAGACCTAGGAGGCCCTTTCTGTACCATAAAAAAATTTGCAACTAAAATTAAGAATCATTTCCTCATCTTGAGAAGAAAAACTACAGTCACACAGCAGATTACACAGCATTTACACTGAAAAGCAGACAATATATGCATAACAATCAGTCGCACCACAGCTCCTGTGAAAAGCTGCGCCTTAAAAAGGATCTCATCCTTGATGAAGAGAAAGACGTTTCCTGTGACAGCAGAGAGAAGAAGTTGGATTCTGTGTCGTGTTTAGAAGAGCATATTATCTAACAGATTTCTGCAGCTCAAAATACCAGCCATCCAAGTGTGAGATCATACTCAGATTGCTGGAGCCAGAAGCCCAAGTTCCTAGTCCTACGCTTCTGTTCTCATAATTGCAACATTTTAAAAAAAGATTTCATAGTCAGAACACACATTGCTGGAGGCTTATATGACATTTAAAGTAAAATTATTGACTATTTCAAATATGTAGAAATGAAGCCGACAAAAACAAAAAGAAGCTCCATATATTGTTTAGTTCGTATGTTATAAGTATAATATTAAATTAAAAAAAACACCTAAAACAACATTAAAGTTGAAGTGACACTATAAGCATACATATAACATCCAGCAAATTTACATGTAAAATACAAACTATAAACACTATTATATATATTATTGGTGAGTAACAGGATCTATTTCAGTGGTATAATATGGGAAATTCCTTGGGATGCTATAATTTAGTTTTTGTACCATTACATCCACTAATATTGTAAATGTAGAAATTAGTCACATAAAAATACCCTTCATATAATAAGTTTGTTAGATGAGTAAACCCTTATTAATGGTGTGTGTGTGTGTATATACACCTTTCACACTCTTCTTATCTTGCGCTATACCACTGGTGGCTAGACAAACAACTGTAAAATACACAGCTATAATGGAATCACTTAGGACTGGATCCAGGCTTGCGAATGTCACCGCACTTACGCACGCAATGAGGGGAGGGCGCATGCTCTTGTATGCTTAGTTCCGTACAATAGGAATTGCGAGAAAAGGGGCCGTGCTTCCCCTCCGCCAGCCAAAGTGGCCGGGGGAAGCTTTTAAAGGACAGTAAGGGACAGATTAGGCAGTTATAAGCGAATCAGTGGTTGGACGGACTGCTGATCCGCTCGTGTAACTTAAGGCTGCCTTATGACTGTGTAAGTCACTCAATCTCTGTACGAGAGAGGGGGAGTGACAGGGGGGAGTGCACATACGGAAATCATGCAGGTGTCTGGATCAGGTACTTAGTGAGGTAAACCTTTCTTTCCTCTTCACTTCATTTTTATTGGTCATATTGTTTTTCTTGATAAAACAGTACAGAATAGAAGTTCAATAAAGCACTCCTCAAGCTTGCTGCTCCATACAGACAGTGGGAGTGAAGCACACTTTTTCTCCCCAAATAAAAAACATATATAGTTTGTTGCATCGTCTATGCTCAAAGCGCACTGCTATGTTACTTCAAATATACAGATAAAGGATCGCTCACAGTTTATGTTGGTATCTTCTTAAGATTATACGTTCTTTTAGAGTCCTAAGGTCCAGAGTGGTTCTTAATTATTATATCTCCCAGGTTTTTCTCCGATACAGCGTTTTACTTTGTCGATATTAGGCACAGCCCTAGTGCAAAACTTTTATTATCAAGGTGCAGAATAAAGTGGAAATATACTCACAAAATGAGACTTTTAAAAGGCAATGTAAAAAGGTCTTGCAGTCCAATGTTAATATCGCCGTACAGTAGCTAGTATGGGTCTTTAACCATTGAGCCTGTTAGGGTAAAAGCATGTAAGGCAGGATTCCAAGCAGGATACACTATAAGCCTTAGGCTTATAGGCCTAAGCTACTGTACGGCAATACTGAAATTGGACTGCGAGACCTTTTGACATTGCCTTTTAAAAGTCTCATTTTGTGAGTATATGTGTACTTTATTCTGCATCTTGAGAATAAAAGTTTTGCATCAGGCCCCCGTACCTCCCTCTCTTTTATCTCTACCCATGTATTCTGGGACCTGTTGTTAAGATTGACAGCCGGAAGAGATATGAGCAGCTGAGCCAACAGCTGATCTGGGAGCACAAGTGGAGTGTGTTGGAGAAAGACCTGGGAGATATAATAATTAAGAATCACTCTGGACCTTAGGACTCTAAAAGAACGTATAACGTTAAGAAGATATTGATATAAACTGTGAGCGATCCTTTTTCTATATATTTGAACTAACATAGCAGTGCGCTTAGAGCATATACAACAATCTATATTGTTTTTCTTGTTTTCATTTCTATAATAGCTTGTTTACAAATATAATACAATACAACCTGCTCACACAGGAAATGGCCGTACAGGAAGTAACATGAAGATACAAGTCTACATATATGTATGAAGTAATGATGGGAGATTTGCTAAATTAAATAAAATGTTATTTTAGTCACAATAATTTAAATCTACATATATTTTATTAAATATCAATCAGAGCAATAAAATTAGGATATGAGGTAAATGCATCACTAGATAATATAAGGGATAGGGAGGGGGAGTGCAATAAAATACAAGCTCTCTTACCTCAATTATTCATCTGTTTTATAATACCATGACAGCTGTGCCTGTGGGTTATAAATTGTATCAATAAGTATTTATGTTAAAACAGATCATTCATTCTTCATAAATATAACAATTCAAAACGGTGTTCAATCCTTAATAGAGACCAACAAGTGACAAATATCGAGAGGCTCAAATAAATAAATATACAAAAATTAGTAAATAAAATTAATCAAAAACAGCCATAGACATGCAAACACAGAACTCAAGTCTGAAACAGCTCCACGTGTTTCCGATGAATTAAACCTTGGCCAATACTGGGCATATTACCAAAAGGTGTCAAAATGCACTGTGGCTGTATGAAGTTATTAACCACTTTAACAGCAACATCGGCTACTCCCGAAATCCCCTACATTAAAGTGATTCATGTATAAATTATTTCATATCTTTCATATGAAAATTCTCTATTAGCAAAGAACAAAAAAACCTAAATATTTATTTACATGTTTGGGAAACTTTATTGCCACCTTACCTCAACTTACTCACATTGGGATAGATCCAGAAGAACAGCCAAAAGGGGACTTACGCAAGTCATTTGTGTAAGTTCCCTGTCTGGGAACAACTGCGCATGCGGACGGCAGACGTTGCCTTTGCATAAGTACTAACGGACGTACCAAAGTTACGTCCGTTAGTACTTACGATGAAGGGGCAGACCCTTCATTTACAATGGCTCTATCCCCGCCATCTTGGCGGGGATAGCCATTTAAATGAGGGGTCGTGGGTAAGCTAATCTTAGTAGTTAAGGTAGGAATCTGGACATGTAAATGTACAGATTTCCTACCAACAGCAGGGAGCGCAGGTGGCGTGACCTCCCCACTACGGGTTCATAACTAAGCACCCCGTAAAGCATGCAGGGGTCTGAATCTGCCCCATTAATATTATAGTTACTATAATAATTATATCTATATTTTATTGATATTTTCTATTTACTACAGGGTTTGAGACTGATCTTGCATTATCTGTAATGAGGTAAAAGTAAGAGAGTTCACCTATTGGAAGTTTGTGACTTCCAGTGAAATGCTATTTTTATTACTGTGATGAGAGCTTACACTCATAGAGCTAGACCCCAGAGCCTTCTTTCCCCCATGTTATTATAGTTTACAAATGCATATTTGCCTCTTATTTGTAAATAATTTGTACTGTGCAGAAATTGCAGCAAAACAGAGAAAATACAAATTTCATCTACGTAATACTATATATTACGATAGTGATTTCGTATGCTTTATCCCTGACTCCTACCATATGACTTCCAAGCCGCCTCCTAGTAAAAAAGGGATGGCTCAGAAGTCAGGATACATCTGTACAATTGAAATATTTCTTCCCTCCAATATAGCGGAATCGATCTCTGCTGGAAACACTCTGTGTATGGAACTCTGGAGCGAGAGGATCCATATCCGTAGTGAAATGCAGCACATTCACGGATGTAAAATGTGATCAGAATATGCTCCCTTTTGTAGTCTGGCCCTGGGGTTTGGACAGGATGTCAATAATTTGTTACTCACAACACAAATCAGTGGAATCACTGGGTTCCTCCACTATTAAAATGATACTACTTTCACATTGACGCCCCTGCAAAAACATGGGTTATTGCCGTATCCCAGCCCTTCACACTTTTTTTTTTCGCCGTTCACACTGCAACATCCTGATTTTTGAACCAGGGTCTGCCCTGGAAATAAGTGTGTCATCAGTTTGATGACTTGTGTCACTAATCCCCCAATCACTTTCCTTTATGTGAGACCTAGATTTCAAAAACCTGGGTCTCGGCTTTCATACTAGAGGCTACCCGGGGCTAACCCTCCAGTTGTCCCGGGTCTAACTCCCAGGTCATTAGACCCTTTCACACTGAGCCTCGACCCAAATCATCAGGGCTCAGTGTGAATGGGGTTTTACTGGATATTTTCCCAGCGCTACATACAATAAATATAAAGATCGCTGGGCTGACCATGGAATGGCCAATGTTAGTGAGAACTACAGTTCTTGATCTGTGATCTGCTCATATGCAAAGCTATATCTGATATACATACATAGACAGAGCAGCACATAAAGAAATCTTCTTACTTGCATAAATATTTCAATAATTAAAGATGTACTAATTTAATCATTTTTTATTGTTTTTTGCAAGCTGTCCTATTCTCCACTTAATATTAAACTAAAAGAACTAATAACCCATTTTGAAAATGGCCTAGGTTCCCCATGCACTGATTTAGTAAATTTGCTTTATCTACTTTAGATATATAGTCTATTACACTGGCTTTTACTTTTATTCATTGCTATGTCCTGTTATAATGTATGTACTTTATACAGGGCTACATGCCCTTAGTGGATCCCTATAAATAATAGTTAATAATATGGCCAACGTTAACACACTCATAATGGCAATATTACTTCAGGGCATCCTTTGTATATAAGGGTAGCACAATCCATACTATACATGCATTTATTTTTACCATAATGAATACTCCTGGATCTTTGCGATTGTGTAAACCCTGTAGCACTGTACATAATACATTAGCCTAGCACCAGCAGCAGATTATGAAATGATCTATGCTTGTGCATTTGTCTCTGTAAAAGGATTTTAATTCTGCGGAGAACAGAAGAAATGTATAGTGACCTCTCAAAGTTACTTCTTATGCAATGACCTTTCCAATCATATTGAATAAATCTAGCAATGTCAAACAAGATTATGACTTACTTTAACCCCAAGAAAAATGAAATTTATTTTATACAACATTCTCTTTCTCCATAACCCACTGCACCTTGAAAATGGTATTCAAGAAGACTCAAATTAATGTGTAGCCAAGTATGAATCTGCATTGCATATACATAGAAAACACTAATATAGTCAAATGCAAATACAACCAGTGTGATGGACAAACAAAGAACTAAATACAAATAGGTGCTGTTACTCATTATAATAATGTAAAGACAAAACTGATAGGAATCACAGATTTTTATTGCCACTTTAGAGCATAAGTGGCAACACATCATCCAGCCTGACCTCAGTGTGCAGTGCTATGATCCACTGAATTATAAAACAGGGATGGAGCCACTATGGCATACATCTGCAAAGAACTGCTCATTGAATGCTGCCTCCTCCATCACAATATGGTGGATCAAGGCACTGCGTTGTCAGGACAGGGCACATTGCGAGAGGGTTACCACTCTATCAGGAGAGTGGGAGCACTGCCCAAACTTTGGGAGTCTCACAGCTATTCTTTTGTCAATGATGCATTAAGTAGATTAAAAATTTCTTGCTTAATAAGAAAGTATACTATACACAGATATTGGATCCTAGTTAATTCAAAGTATGTACCGAAAAGACAATAGACACTCTTAAAATGTTTAAACTTATTATTTATACAAAGCCTGTATTTGAAAATCTACCCTTTGTTGTAAATTTCTTGGTCTAAATAAAGCAAGCTTACTACCTCTCTACCATGTCTCCTATGTACTTTTCTACCCTCTGGTGATGTCTCCCAGTCTCATTGTTGTATGGAGCACTCTCTACCCGTTGCGAGTCCCTGTACCAAATACTGTCAGTTGAAGTAGGGACAGCCGAAAGTTGCTTATTTCTATTATTATTTTATTCACTATTTTGAATGACAGCAATTTTAGATTTTTTTTTTTAAGAATGGGTGACTAGACTCACCCATTCATTTTTGCATACACCGCAGCCAAGGACTTAGTGTTA
>WWET01000337.1:583392-613251 GCA_011038615.1 Limnodynastes dumerilii
TTAGGCTGCGAGTGGGAGGGGGGGAGTGGGGCTGCTTACCTTTCGGAGCACCGTGTTCGGTGCTCCAGGGATCAATTGCTATGCCTCTTCATTCGATAAGCATTCGATATCCAGACAGTTCCAAACTGGCTGGGAGTGAACAGCCCTATCAAAATAGGACCTTTCGCCACAGGGACCCACACTCCTCTCTACCTTCACAGTAAAAAGCCAGCCTGTGCTTAATAAAGCAATCTAAAGTGAATTGTTTATTTATACCCTGCCTCCCGCTGTGATATGATACATAGCACCACCACTCCCGTTGTACTTACATTTGAAGAAACACTAGAGGATTGCTGTCAAAATTATTATTTTAATTCCTGTTTATATCAGGGTTGCCGACTCTCCCGGAATGTCCGGGAGACTCTATAAATCCGGCCAGTTCTCCCGGCATCCAAGGAGAGCCTGCAAATCTCCCGCAAGTGACTTGAGGCCTGTGGTTTCATAGAAACCACGGCCTCAAGTCCTGCCTCCTGTCTAGCAACACTAGTATACTAGTGTTGCTAGGGAAAGGGATGGACTTGTTGACGCAATTCAAGCCCCGTCCTGATCCCTATTATAGCTAAAACGGGTATTAGGCAGGGGGTTTATATCACTCAACAACATTAAAAAAAATTCCATATAAAGTTGTTTAGGGGCCTATTTAGAAAACATATTTTTACCTAAAAAGTCAGAAAACTGCATATTTAATAAAGAATCAAGGCCCCATTCCCATATCTCCCAAAGGCGACGAGAATCCTCCTGTGCTGTGGTGAAAACATTTTGTATACCTATTTTTGTTTCTTCATGTCTGTTTGAGTCCACTGGGAGTAACACAGCTGCACGGTCTGTAATATGGTGTTTTTCAATGTGACCAACAATTTTGCCAGAATACGTCACATCTTTGTAAAGGAGCAATATCCAAATACATGTAGTTTGTTAGTTTTGTTTTCCAAATTCAAATGACAGCATTAATTAAATATGAGCAACCTACCACATCCATACTCTATCACATTCACAAAATAAAAAGCTTAATTAATAATGAATGGCCGTATTCAATAATGTAGCATGGTGCACTTTATTCTTTCACAATACATGTGTCATAAATTAAAGTGCAAATCAATCAAATGTCTTGTTACTCTATTCCACATTGAATTTTTCATGGAGAATTCTATAGAACTTAACACCTGAACTCTGTAACAGAGTGCTACAGGTAGACAGATAGTCACAGCAAAACAAAAGGAGACAAACTAAAGTAAAGGAATATGGACAAATACTGTCTGTAGTAAAAACCACAGTATTCTCACATATCACACAATCAAACTTGCCTGTGCAGTGGATTCCTGGAGTGAAACTAATCTCACTTAAGCAGGATACACAGTGGGGCTTTTCAGCAGATAATCTTTCCAATCATACAATCAATCAAAAGACCGTTTCACCAGATATCTTACCAGTGTGTACTGTCCAAAGATCTCAGACACAGGAAACACTTGCAAATAGCAAAAGATATCTTTCCATCGTTGACCTGGCATATTAGGAGCTCCAAAAGATCAAATGAAAAGATCACAGACCGTTTCAAAACATTTTTGAGCATCTTTGGACAGTACACACGGATATCTGCTGAAAAGGTCTTTTGATTGTGTGATTGGAAAGAATATCTTTTGAAAAAGCCCCAGTGTGTACCCAGCCTTATTGTACTTGTCTAACAGCAGATGCTACCACAGGATATTAAAATGCATCTGTCTCTGGCCAAATTTAAGATTTTAAAATAGCATCTGCTTAAAAAATAGATGATACAGAATTCGTAATTTGCAAAGCTTTCCTTGTCTTCTTTACCAAATTAAACTACAAACTATTTAGGGCAAGAATGTCTTCATCCCATCGTCATTATTTGGACAGTATAGCATTTTTTATCAATCATATTATTGCGTGCTATGACAAAATTCATTCGTATATGTTCACTTTTACAAACATAAACCATTAAGTTACAAGTGGAGTGTTGTAATATGTATATGATGAATCTACTGGCAATGGTGACCTGCTTGTACACAGGTTCACTGCTGAATGGAACCGTGCTGGGAAATACACAGTATTGTGGCATAGGACAAACTTGTCTACTCAGAAACACTTTGGTGCCAACGTTTTTCTGCTGCCGATTTACCTATTGAGATATTGTTAGGGGGTCATCGCTTTATACTGTATATCAGTATACAGCATAGGGGGGTTAGGGTTATAGTAATGGAAAAAGAGGGTTAGGGTCAGGCTGCACGTAGGGGAGTCTTAGGGTTAGGCTGTGGGGAGGGGAAGGTTATGGTCAGGCTGCGGGGAAGGAAGGGTTAGTGTCTGTCTGCAGGGAAGGGTTAGGGTCATGGAAGGGGGAGGGTTAGATTTTTTTTAAATCTCTTTATTTATAAGTATTTATATATAAAAAAATCTTTCCCCATGCAAGGGGATAAGGCATAGTTTTACATAAAATTAGATGCAACAATAAACAGTTAATCTGGACTCCCAATAAAGTAGCAATAATTGAGAAGGGGAAGTATAGGGAGCATACAGTGGGGAAGGAGGGGAGAATACATGGGGAGGAGGGGAGATTTCATGGGGAAAGGTGGGGGTATGTACCACAGATATAGAAATAGAAAGTCTACTCATAAGCTACCAGGCTTAATAACTGCAAAATGACCATATCACTGCGCCCATACTTTTTGGAAGTTTACAACAGTGTTATTCATCAATGCAGTGATATAGTCCATGGATGAAATATACCATAAGTTTTTTACAAGGGCCGATTGTGATGGTGGAGTGGAACTTTTCCACTGTTGGGGTTAGATATCATACTTGCCATTCAGAGCACTGTGGTCCGGGGATCGATTGCTTTGCATCTTCAAGGCAAAAGCAATCGATTTTTCAGTCAGTTCAGAACTGGCTGGGAGAGAACGGCCCTTGTGAATTAAGGCCGTTCTCAGCAGGGACTCACACCAATGTGTCATCTTTTTCATTGGTACGTAAAGTGGAATAGATAAAATTAAATATTATAATACCTACAATTAAATGCAAATAACACAATATATTCTAATAAAGATTCTCTTTCATTGAAAGAAAAAAAAGCAATAAAGTGGGATTTGTATGTGAGGCTTTTTTAGATGATCTGCGGCTTTCACACTTAAATAAATAGATAAGGACTAAGGACCAGATCCAGAGTTAATGGTGAATTCCTTATGATAGCCTCTACTGTGGAGGCTATTGCACAGAACTGATGAGCCACAACCCCGTTTGTAAGAGAGCAGGGCACTCCCCCTGCTCTTTTACATGTGAAATGGGGATCCGCCACCAGGGCCCCTACCTAAATATTCTGTACGCATCTTCAAGCGTACGGAATACTGGACTGTACGTAAGGGCTTAGCCAAGCTCTTACTCTGCAGTTTAAATGCCTATGCCTACCCCCCCATGCACGTCTGCTACGGAACACAGCATCAGTCGACTGCATTCTATTGTGGGTATATTGGTACTGTGGATGCGTAAATCGGAGATATAAACAATATTAATAATTATTAAGTCAGAGTTTTTACCTTTGAATCCGGCTGTAAATTAATTGTAAGGTCTGGGCATAGACACAAAATAAGGCAATTACTTCTGAACAGTGGGTCAGCAGCAGGTACATTTTTTAAATATAAACAATCTTATGAAAGGATAGCTGACCACTGAGGATAGCTGACCACTGAAATTTTTGACATTTATCAAATATATTAGTATTTCTTAAATTAAGACTACACATTATCAACAAAACAGTTTCTGATGCAAGAAAAATCCAGAACTTTCTACATTACATATAAAAGAACGTCTGTGAGATTACAAAAAAATATATATATGTATTCAATGCAATCAGGATTCTATGGAAAAATACAATATATAATATATAATCCAGCCACTTGTTGCCCTCATCTTATCACCTGGAGATAAAAACCTTATGCTACTAAATCTGAATTTTGATTGAAATGTGACTGACACTCACAAGAAAAGCATTAATATTGTTTTTATCTCCAATTTCTCATTCATTCAGTAGAAGAGAGGTTGCATTCATTCCCAGAGATGACAGCCGTGGATTATTACATGAGCCTAGCCTTGCTTTGAATGCTCTGTGGAATCACTTCACTTGATACTGTATTAAGTCGCTGAGCATTCCGATGATAAAATAACACAGCAAAGTCTGGGAAACTAATTGGAAACCATAATGTAGTGCTTGATGGCCCCTCCAAGAACATCACTGATAGTTCAATTCAGTTCTTCAAAAACAAAAAGTAATGAATACCTCGCTGCAATACTACACAGATATTCATTGTGGGATTAGTGCTAGAGAATTTCCAGGAACTACTGATAACTCCCCTGTCATAAAGTTCTTCTAAGAAAAGCTAATCCTACTGTTGCTTTATCATTTTAAATAATAACCTTGCCACTGCAAGATGTAAGAATTGTCTATCTACTGCGGGTATCCATTATTTTATTATATAAGAAGTTTTTAACTTTGAGTTTACTTGATAATGGAAATGCAATCTTGTGAACTACAATTTGCTAAAGGCGCTTTCTATATTTTTATATGTAACACATTAAGGTTAATTTACATTTTTGCATTTAGGTGCAAAATTGAAACCATATCAACCAGTCATTAATGAGCTATTAGCTATATAGTGTAAATTTGTCAATTAAATGTGTAATTCATGGGGAAAGTATATCTAAATCCACAGTGAGGAAATGAAGCTACTGTGCATCTATGTCTTCTAAAGCATGGCTACTATTGTACACCGTTAAGCGATTATGGTTCCGATCACACAATAACCGGCAGCTGTAGCATTTTATCAGTGTGTACTGTCACATGGTGCTGCAGAACCAACTGAATCACAATGTGGGGTTTGAGTTTTAGAACAGGCTGTTTTTTACAATCAGCGATGTCCTGATGTCTTCTGCATTTAAGAGGGTTTTCCTCTTCCTGTCTTTGTGGGAGTTAATATGCAAACTAAGCTGGGTAAGATCAGCATGGAGGAGGTTCAGGTTGTGCAGAATAGGGTTATGGGAGTAAACCAGTGCTGGATCTTTTCAGTGTGTACAACTGAATGTGGGAAAACAAACTGGGACTTGAATATCTTAAAGATGTCTGATCATTCCAAAAAAAGGCATGTGTGTACCAAGCTTTAAACTGGGTTATCCAATGTCCATCCAATCCGACCTCTGACTGCCGATTTAATCAGAAACATCTACTCCTTATATCCAATGCAACCTCCAACCGGCCATTTAGTCAGAAACTGGATAAGCTTACACATCTACTCCTTATATCCAATTCCCATCCAATCGGACCTCCGACTACCTCTTTAGTCAGACATTGGATAAGCTTGCACATCCAGACCCTGATTCAGAGATTGAAAATAAGAACTTAAAGTTACACGTGGGCTAAACCATGTTGATTTCAGGGGAGTCAAATTTCATTTGTTGCAACAGTATTATAGTTAAAAGGTGATGTTTCCCAGCTCAAGTCTAATTAGCAGTTTAAAAGTGAAGCTGATCAGGTATCTGTGTGCAATAAGTAAAAGCAAAGCATTCTCCCTGCATGCATAGAATAAAATTGACTTGACTCCCCCTGAAATCAACATGGTTTTGCCCAGGTGTAACTTTAAGTTCTTATTTTCAGCCTCTGAATCAGGCCCCCACTCCTTATATCTCAATTAAACCTGCTTAAAAATCAGGAGACCTTTCCACTAATTACCCAACCAATTTATAAATGTGTCTGCTTGCTCCCACAACTGCCTATTCCTATTCTTCTCCCAATTCTGACATCATCTGGCACCGCTTTTAAGGGCAGTCTGGTGAAGATTGGAAGAGTGTGTATGATGAGGGGATCGTTTCAGCCATTCCTTTTAGCAGATGCAGGTTGGAAGTTCAGTGGAAAATTGGACAATGTGTATCATGGTTTAGATGTAATATCTATGACCTTGGTCTGCTGTGGGAATAAGCAATCTGGTTTGGAGCAAAATCTGAAGAGGACTGGATAAGAGTGTACCCATTTTACATCTGCGGACATAAAACAATTGTATTTATTCCATAAAGATAGCCCTGGCTATACATAAAAATGTTGCCTTTTTTTTTAGTAAAGATGGGTTTTTCTACAAATGCTGACTACTGTGTGAAACGCATAGCGATTGAACTGTCTAGTCGCCATTTTCTTTTTTCACACTGTAGGACTATGTATGTGTTCCTAAATATTTCACCATACTCAATGGGTTGAATTTGTCCAATGGGATTTTAATGTCTACCAATAAAAGTTTTTGTTTTAGAAATGATAATATTTTGATTTAGGAAGACTCAGAGTTCTCATTAGGGGCACATTTTTACTTTGCTCTTTCTATACAAGCTTCTTGCTTATAATATTCCTTAACTGGAAGAAAGTATACAAAGTAATTAACAACTGTGAGCAGTTTAGTGTTGTACTAGAAATATGACATATTGAAAGAACCAAAACTGTGTCTAAGACAGGAGTGACCGCAATATATAGATACAAAGGACCTGATCCAGATTAATAATGACAGCCGACATATCAAGTGGCGTGCGTAAGTCAGCCTTTGCAAATACACCCGTAAATGCGCGCCAGGTGTTACATGTCAGAACTCTGTACATACAGAGCGCAGTTCCATAATTTCAGAGTTCCATACATTAGGGTGTGACAGCTCTCTGTACGTCTGATTATAGGCAGTGTGGCCATGGTTCGGAATATGAATTGTACAGCCTGGGCAGGGATAGGCCTTTCCGTACGTCAGAACGTTCCACACACACAGCAACTTGTGCAGAAACATTATGGTAGGTTTATGGAGACGGAAGTCAGCTAAAATAGGACCGTGAGAGGGGATTGTCATGGGAGAGCACTACCTCTTGTGTGCGGTCTGTAGCAATGTGCCTGCAGGAATCACTCTTAAGTCTAGATCTGGTCCAGTATCATTAGCAGTATAGAATCACATGGTACTACATACAGCTTCATCAGGACCACATAGCCCCTTCCCTTTACCATATAGCCCTGTGCTGAACTCCTGCTGATACTTTCCAATACTCTCTATCTGCTCAGTTTATATGGGCGCAAATTTCCAGCCAATTAATGCACACACACAGACATTTTTTATATAGATAACCACATCAAAGTGTATATCTATGGGGTAACACTATTGATAACTGCATATCCCCGAATATATAATAACCCTAAACTAATAGTATTTAGGTATATGAGGATACATACAAACAGTAAGTGTAAGATTTTTTTTGCGTAAGGAGGATTTTACCTTATAGTGGATCTTGCTTCTGTAACTGCATCATAGTTACGGAGGAAGGGGCGGGGAGCACTGTAACTACGATGCAGTTACGGCAGGGAGGCGGGGAAATTAGGTCCGAGGGGAAGGGTTTCTCCAATTACGCTCGAGTCCAGGCGTAAATACACTTGATTACGCCGGCTGAAGTTAGGGTAGCCTTCAGCCACACCGAGTGTCATTATGCCGGGGCAGGGGGAGTGCATTAGAGCTACGCTGGCCGTACTTACTAACAGCGGCACAGCGTAGCTCTGGATCAGCTACGATGTTGCCTTTTGGGCAAGCGATGGCAGTATCTATTAACAGAATTATCCACACAAAGCTAAAATTCATCATTTTCTTAAGCCAATATAGGCATAAACACATACACACCATGGCAGACCTAATTTCACAAAGTAACTTACACTATACATTATATATTCTATATAGATATAGATGAAGAGAAAACTGACACAGAAATGCTTAGAATGGGTAAACATGTAATATGAGACATTATGAAACATGTTTCCATGAAACATGGTTCATCATGTAATGGATTATCATCTAGTGTGGCATAAAACACATATCACCATGTAATAGTCACAGGTAATGTACCAGGGGTCACTATGAACTGTAGTTATTTGAATTGTTGGTTTTTCTGTTTTGTTTTGTTTTTATAAAGAATGAAATAAGTGAATGGTTAATAAATAACAGAATAACAAAAGGATTACTTATCTTTTTTCTTCAACAGCTTGTTCTCTATCAACTTTGGTGGGTGTGTCTTTCTCCCAGCTTCTAATACTTGCCATTGTCATCCTGGCCAGATTTGGCGTTTACACCTAGTAAGTTTCTGAACATTCAGGGTTAGACTGGGGCATGAAGGGCCCACCAGGGAATACTGTGATGGGGGCCCACCACATACTCAATAGGTGTCGTGGCCAGACGCCGGAGGAAGCTTGTATCAAGGAAACTCGCAAATAAACTGTGTATCATCTGTTACAGCCACAGACTGTTTCAACAGCTCAGTGTGAAAAGCGTGTTATACTATTATATTTATATAATATATTTATATTAATTTTATACAGTTACAGTGACCCATATAATTACAGTGAGTATCCTACTGACATATATACAAGGCAAAGAACATACTACCGATCAGGGGCGGCCCTAGGTTTTGCGAAGCCCTAGGCGACACAGCCGCCCCCCAACCCTGGAAAAAACATGGAATGACACATTTTTTCACACTGAAAACGACGCTGTGTTGCCATAGCAACACATACACAGTGCCAGGATGCAGTAGTCCGGGCACTGGGTATGTGACAATACAGTGTCTGGGAAGTAAAGGCCCCGCGCGGGGCCACGGCAGCCAGTACAGTGCCGCCAGGATGATAAACTCCTAGGGACCCCTGACCCGCGGTGCCCTAGGCGGCCGCCTATGCTACCGATCGCCATATAATAAAGGACCATTTAAGACAACTAAGGACTTAAGACTATATCCTAGTTATTGACATACCATACACATTGCATCCTAGTTATCACCATACAATACACATGCATCCTAGTTATCACCATACAATACACATTGCATCCTAGTTATCGCCATACAATACACATTGCATTTTAGTGACTACCATACAACAGTTTTATTTTGTCATTATCAGTGTGGTCTACATATAAATGTTGTTTCTTAAATAAAAGGGCATTGGACTATTTATATTCATATTCGACTTTATAAACTCCGTAAATGACTACATAGAATCTTTTTTTTTACTGAAAACACATACACATATTTTTTATTATTCAATTAAAGTAAATGTCTGAAAGTAAAACTTTATGAAGAATTAACTAATAAATCATAGAGATCTACACATATTAAATAGGTCTCCATCAAGCCTTTCTGACTTCTCCTTCTGTGTGTTTCTCTACAGCCATCCAATATCCTTCTCTATGTGTGTGTGTCTACAGCCATCTAATCTCCCCTCTCCTTGTGTGTTTCTCTGCAGTCATCCTTTCCTGACTTCTTGTGTATCTCTAAAGCCATCCAGTCTTCCCTCTCCACGTGTGTGTCTCTACAGCCATCCCATTTCTCCTCTCCTTGTGTATGTCTGTCTGACCAGCCAGCCAGACATACACAAGGGCCAGTTCTGCCCTTTCCTTGTGTGTGTCCAGTCAGCCTTAATGCCACTTCCTTGTTTGTGTCCAGTCTTATTGCCCCTTCCTTGTGTGTGTCCAGACAGCTTTATTGCCCCTTCCTTGTGTGTGTTCTGCAAACATTTATGTCTGCTCCATATGTGTGTCCATTTAGCCTTATTGCTCCTTCTTTCTGTGTGACCAGGCAGCCTCAATGCCCCTTCTTCTCTGTGCCCAGTCAGCCTTATTGCCCCCCTCTTTATTTGTGTCCAGCCAGCCTTATGGTGCCCTCCTGTTTGTCCAACCAGCCTTGCCCTCTTTCTGTGTCCAGTCAGTCTAATTGTCTCTGTCTGTTCAGTCAGCCTTATTGTTCCCTCCTGTTTGTCCTACCAGCCTTATAACCCCTCCTTCTGTGTCCAGTCAGCTTTATAACCACTCCTTCTGTTTATCCAACCAGCCTTATTGCCCTTTTCCTTCTGTGTCCAACCACTCTGTGTCCAGCCAGTATTATTGCTAACTCTTTATGTGTGTCCATCCATCTTTATTTCGCCCTCCTTCTGTGTCCATTCCACCTTATTGCCTCCTACTTCTGTGTCCAGCCTGCCTTATTGCTCACTTCTGTTTGTCGACCAGCCTTATTGCCCCTCCTTCTGTGTCCAGCCAGCCTTATTGCCCCCTTTATTTTTGTCCAGTCAACCTTATTGTTCCCTCCTGTTTGTCTAACCAACCGTATTGCCCCTCCTTCTGTGTCCACTCAGCTTTATACCCCCTCCTTCTGGGTATTCAACCAAGCTTTTTGCCCCTTCCATCTGTGTCCAACTAGTCGTATTGTCCCCTTTGTATCCAGCCAATCCTATTGCTACCTCTTTATGTGTGTCCACCCAGCCTTATTGACACCTCCTTCTGTGTCCATTCAGCCTTAATGCCCCCTCCTTCTGTGTCCAGACATCCTTATGGACTCTTATTTATTTGTTTCCAGTCAGCCTTATTGGCCTTTTCTGCTGTTTGTCCAACCAGCCTTATTGCCTCTTCCTCCTGTTTCCAACCAGTATTTTTGCCCCCTTTGTGTCCAGTTAGTCTTATTGCCCCTCCTTCTTTGTTCATTCATCCTTATTACGCCCTCTTTCTGTGTCTAGCCAGTCTCCTTGCCTCTCTTTATTTGTGCTCAGTCAGCCTTTTGGCCCCTCCTTCTGTGTCCAGCTAACACTACTGCCCCTCCTTGTGTCCATCCAGCCTTATTGCCCCCTTTTTACATGTGTCCACCCAGCCTTTGTGCCCATATTCAAATCACCATTCCCCAACCACTTTCTTTAAGAACTATAAAACTTACCTTTGCTGCCTCTCCTCCGGCTCTGTCCTCCACGGTGTGTGCTCTGCAGCATTAGGACGTTTACGTGACTTTAAGTCACATTGGCGTCTTGTGAACAGAGCCGCGGCTGTGCATAGCGCAGCCAGCTCTGTACAGGGGTGCAGGAGAGCTACATAAATGCTTCACCCCCTTGCAAAAAGGGAGGAGCTTGCAGGCCCAGGGGCCCACCCGAGATTTACCCGTCGGGTCAGTCCGACGCTATGAACATTTTATTGTCGGATTTATGGGATGCTTACATAAGAGTATATTAATAATATACTATTCATTGTTGGTTTAAGAAGCTGAATACAATACCTGAGGAACCTTTACAGGAGGTTATTGTCACCCAACCAGGTAATGATAATTAGATAATCACATCATGCTGTACACTACCAACAGGACAGAGGAAATCACCTCAGTTATGTTGCTAGTAAAGCAACACATTGTGACCTTGGTAAAACCATGGTGTGCTTTAGACTGGCTGTGTAGTGCATTGTCATTATTAGCATCAGAAACATTGCTGGTAAATCAGGAGTCAGCAGGTGTAAACCAATGCACCTACAGTGACTGGTGACAATGGGTTGGGTAAATGCGGTGTATGTGTGTCCGAATTCATAACATGGCGCACCTCCGTTATAATTTCAAGGCTTTTTATATCTAAATTGGCTGCAACTATGGCTTCACTTGTTTTCATGAGCCTGTTTTCTGCATATTTGGAAACCACAAATGGCTCTATATCAGTAAGTATATATATTATGTTCATATGGATATTGCAGTCATTGTTTGTCAGTATCATAGTGTTGTCCCTTAGCTTTCACGACACTTACATTGTTTTCTCTTATTATCTGATACTCCTGAATGATGATAAGACCACCCAAACTGATGTGATGCTGGAAATCAAAGGTACAATTGCAATGTTTATACATATGTGTGTGTCTGTTATCCTACCTAGTTGTGCATCTTCATAGTATCCCAGAATCCTCTGGATACTCTGGTTGGATATGCTGGAATTGCAGTCATTGTTTGTCACTATTATAGTGTTGTTGTGTTAGCTTTCATGACACTTACAGTGTTTTCTCTCATTATCTGACAGTGCTGAATGTGACCACCCAAACTGATGCTCTGGAAGAAACATTAACCAAACGTGAGCAAGTTACAGTTACAATGTGTATATGTCTCTGTGAACCTACATACAGTCAGGTGCATAAATATTGGGACATCGACACAATTCTCATATTTTGGGCACCACCACAATGGATTTGAAATAAAACAATCAAGATGTGCTTTAACAGCAGACTTTCAGCTTTAATTTGAGGGTATTTACATTCAAATCAGGTGAATGGTGTAGGAATTATAGCGATTTCTATATGTGCCTCCCACTTTTTAAGGGATCAAAAGTAATGGGACAAACTAAACAGTCCTAAATCAAACTTTCACTTTTTAATACTTTGTTGCAAATCCTTTGCAGTCAATTACAGTCTGAGGTCTGGAAGGCATAGACATCACCAGACGCTGGGTTTCATCCCTGGTGATGCTCTGCCAGGCCTCTACTGCAAATGTCTTCAGTTCCCGCTTGTTCTTGGGGCATTTTCCCTTCAATTTTGTCTTCATCAAGTGAAATACATGCTCAGTCGGATTCAGGTCAGGTGATTGTCTTGGCCATTGCATAACATTCCACTTTTTAGCCTTAAAAAACTCTTTGGTTGCTTTTGCAGTATACTTCGGGTCATTGTCCATCTGCACTGTGAAGCGCTGTCCAATGAGTTCTGAAGCATTTTACTGAATATGAGAAGATAATATTGCCCGAAACACTTCAGAATTCATCCTGCTGCATTTGTTAGCAGTCACATCATCAATAAATACAAGGAAACCAGTTCTATTGGCAGCCATATATGTCCATGCCATGACACTACCACCACTGCTTCACTGATGAGGTAGTATGTTTTGGAAGTTCCTTTCCTTCTCCATACTTTTCTCTTCTCATCACTCTGGTACAAGTTGATCTTTGTCTCATCTGTCCATAGGATGTTGTTCCAGAACTGTATTGGCTTTTTTAGATGTTGTTTGGCAAACTCTAATCTGGTC
Organism: Limnodynastes dumerilii; assembly: GCA_011038615.1. Classification (NCBI taxonomy): domain Eukaryota; kingdom Metazoa; phylum Chordata; class Amphibia; order Anura; family Limnodynastidae; genus Limnodynastes; species Limnodynastes dumerilii. The sequence goes on from WWET01000337.1 coordinate 596,290, forward strand.
TTCCTGTTTTTGTGGCTCACCAATGGTTTACATCTTGTGGTGAACCCTTTATAATTACTCTTGTGAAGTCTTCTCTTGATTGTTGACTTTGACACATATACACCTACCTCCTCACCAGGGAATAAATTCTTCTGTCATCCACCACAGTTGTTTTCTGTGGTTTTCCGGGTCTTTTGGTGTTGCCGAGCGTTCTTTCTTTTTAAGAATGTTCCAAACAGTTGATTTGTCCACACCTAATGTTTTTGCTATCTCTCTGATGGGTTTTTCGGGCAATATTATCTGCTCATATTCAGTCAAATGCTTCTGAACTCATTGGACGGCGCTTCACAGTGCAGATGGACAATGACCCGAAGCATACTGCAAAAGCAACCAAAGAGTTTTTTAAGGCTAAAAAGTGGAACGTTATGCAATGGCAAAGTCAATCACCTGACATGAATCCGAATGAACATGCATTTCACTTGACGAAGACAAAACTGAAGGGAAAATGCCCCAAGAACAAGCAGGAACTGAAGACATTTGCAGTAGAGGCCTGGCAGAGCATCACCAGGGATGAAACCCAGCTTCTGGTGATGTCTATGCTTTCCAGACTTCAGGCTGTAATTGACTGCAAAGAATTTGCAACCAAGTATTAAAAAGTGAAAGTTTGATTTAGGATTGTTTAGTTTGTCCCATTACTTTTAGTCCCTCAAAAAGTGTGAAGCACATATAGAAACCGTTGTAATTACTACACCGTTCACCTGATTTGGATGTAAATACCCTCAAATAAAAGCTGAAAATCTGCAGTTAAAGCACATCTTGTTTGTTTCATTTACAATCCATTGTGGTGGTGTATAGAGCCCAAAATATGAGAATTGTGTTGATGACCCGGTTCCGGTTCAATATTACTGTCATGTGACTCTTTACATGCGTCTAATCATGATAAAAAAACTGAAAACAGATGACAACCATTTATCTGTCAGTGGTTGTCCTGATGCCTATTGCTTTATAATTGTACAGCAGTGGCAGAATGTAACTGGTTGGATATGTCACATGACTGTCATATGGGGTCTTCTATGGTGCTGCTGTGGGGTCTTCTGACCAATCAATAATTTGTGTTACTGCTGCAGAGGTTGTAATATAAAAACACATGAATGTTTTTTCTTATTCTGTTGCTTAAGTCTGATAACGAATTTAGTAATGAACAATACAATATTTAACTTCTTTTTTTTTAATACATAAACGGTTTCTTTTTTCTTTCAGTAGTTGATGATGCAAAACCATCCAAGAAAACACGCGGACAAGAAAAAAGAGCAAAGAGCACAAACCAGCAGCCAAAAAAATCCAACAAGAAGAAATAAAAATCCATCATAGAATAAGAAAGAAAGATCATGGCCACAGATACATCATTTTTACTACAAAATCACTGTTATTCTGCACCACTAAAGCTGCCCTAAACTGTCCAATATTAAGACCATAGCAGTGTTTCTCTGTGACAGTCACAGTCCTGTTTTACCTGCACGCATGTTGAAAGTTAAGGTGCTATGTCCTTATAATTCTCATATTGGCAAGTGTGTTAGCACTGTGACTGTCATGAGTTAAGCTGCTATATGGACAGTTTAGGTTTAATTCCACCTCTTCCACCTCTGTTTTGGTCTTTTATTTATTATTTCTTTATGATTTTGTATTAAAGATTTGAGGCAAAGAAATAGGTTTGAGGACAAAGGTTTGGTCAACGTATAAAACATATTAGATGGTTACAAGACATCATCCTGAATATCCAGCTGCATAAATCTCACAAACATCAGTGAATGAAGTAATAAAAGCACCATCACATAAAGATCTTCTGTTTGTTTTGTATCATTCTGTATTGTACATACTCACTTTACCATAAAAAAAACTCCAGATAAGCTCTATGAAATTTTTTGTATGTATTATACACATTTCAGACCCTTACACATTGTGGTCATTGGGATAATTAAAGAAAGGGTTTGAGATAGGGAGGTAGTTAATAAAATCATTGAAGAGTTTTAAGACAAGATTGGTGTGACGTGTTATAAGATGCACTAGCGCTTAGTGAGACCCTTCTTTCCCTGGAACAGGTCCTGTTTGAATAGTGTGGCTGTGCAGGGCTCTGGAACATTGGGGGCACATCTGTGGAGATGCACTGCTCCAACAGGGTCTTGTAATTGGTTCACAGAGAAAAAGAAATATGAAAACAACTATCGCAGCTTTGTGTGGATATTGTCATGAGCTCCTCTTCCTAGAAAGTGTATCTTAAGTAAATATAATTTACTCTGTAAAGACTGGTACCCAAGTCAAACAATGTAGTGGCAGGAGACTGTTTTAATTATTTTGTTATTGGCTGTTTTTCATTGTCAATCTCTTTCAGACCCTCCCCCTTTTAATGATGATGTTTCGTTGATAGGCAGAACATTAAACTCTTCAGTATTGCTAACGGGAACTTTTTGTCATATGCTACTACAAAGACATTGGACTGGATCCAGACCTCAGCTGCAATCGGAGCTCCAATGCCTGATCCACCCTACATTTCATACTGACAATCATAGGCCATTCTGCTCACTCATATAGTTATGCTAACCAGATCCTACCTTAAGATTAATCCACAGTACCAATTTAAAATAGGGACAGTAAGGAAATCTAGACTGTATGTAGCCCTTACAATGCCCTTACTGCACGATTTGCATCTCTCCCCACTCTATGTCCTGTCCCACTGCCAGAATAATTACTAGAAAGTTTAATGCCTCAATAATGTTGTACGGATTCATCCCACAACATAGTAACTTACCTGATATATATTCAGACCCTGAAAAAATGAGAGCTTCCACTTGATGAACTTGATGAAATAAAATATGCACATTAGGACCTAGTAAGGTTATAATTTACATGTTAAAGGTAGTCAGGTGATCTTGAGAAGATAGCCAGACATCAATGAAATTAAATGGCATTAAGTCCTAAGTGACATAGCTAAGGGTGTAATAAGTATTAAGGTTATGTGCACTTCACCCAAAGAGCATTCCAAGTAAATCAACACTTCATACAAGCTGCAAACACATTAACTGAGTTCACTTGAATCTTTCTGAACCCCAGGTAGCTTCCGTGCCCTCGACCCCAAGTTAAGTATTCCGAGGTTTTCAGTTGTCAATAACTGAATTTCATATTTCATATATGCACTTAATAATAATGGACCAGATTTTCATTTCACATTTTTCTCCCCTTTTCTGTATGTTTGGATCATAACGATCCACTAATGTGTTCTACACATAGTTGCGCATCTGTGATAACTGATAGGAACATGTTCTGCCCTATGGAAACATTAGAGGAATGACACTTCGAAGAGCTACCAAACGAGTGTCTGGGTTGTGATCAAAAGTGGGTAAGACTTGGTATAACAATGTACAGTACAGCCATGCTGTTTCTATACGTACTGATTGGTGTATCTGAACCTACCACCATTTTACATTTGCAGGAGTAGGAAAAGTAAATGAAATTGTTGATGTGAGGGGAGTGGTTAGCAGGACGATTACACAGTATCTGAGCTATGATTCCCACTGTTAGAAATACAATAGGAACAACATTTTGGCTATTTAGATTTAGTAAAGGATTAGACCAGTCATAAGCACCACAGAAGTTGTAAAACAAAAAATTCCCAGATGATGGAACTTCACAACACCTGGATGCCACAGGCTGCCTGTGCCTCCATTAGGGGCTATTGCCTCATTCCTTAACCGATGACCATGAAACTCTACTTCACCAATGATACAGCAGACACAATAATGTCAGCTGTATCATTGCTAAAATTGTTTAAGAAGCAAAGTATATGCTGGCCTGGGTTACCATGCTAACAGTTCTAAATTTGGCATAGTGCCCCTTAAAAAATGTATACTTAAATCTAAAAAAAAAACAAATGAAAAACAAAATAAAGAGTTCTTAATCTTGGGCTGGATCCAGAACTAATAACGATAGGAGACTTATGTATGCTGCGTATGTAAATCTCCTATATGTCTGTACTGCCCATATGCAGTACAAAGGGATGACCTTCAGATGACCTTCTACATGCAGACTTAAGATACAGTTTTACATGCGGAAGGCCCATACGTATGAGGGGAGTGCAGGGGCCATTAGCCTTTATTGTGGAATTTAAGCGCAGTTCTGGACATGGCCCCTTTGTCCTAGTTCCTGCTCCTGGCTCCTTCACCATATTTTATCTGACAGATATGGAGGTAAAGACCTTGTCAGACAGAAGAATGATGATCAACCTTGTCGGCACGTTAATGCTGGCAAGTTAACGGTCGGTATCCTAAACACTGCGATTACATATTACACCCCCTTTACCGCAGTCTGTAACTTTCCCTATTAGCCGATGTGATATCAGTCTTGAAAATTAAATCTAATACTTTTTCAAAAGTGTCACTTTAACTCCGAGAATTTCTGTTGACAAGATAATGGGCATAATAAACATTTTACCCTTTCATCTTAGTTAATGTAATAAATATGCCTTGATTGACAGCATAGAATATGTATATATTTTATTTTAGTAATTGGCGATCATTACGGAGTTTAATGGAATTACAAATTTAAAGGAATCTGCCATTTCTGCCAACGTTTTTGTTAAGCCATTAGAGGTTTTGTGTTAAAATAGATTTTAAATGCAGCTGATATCATGAAATGAAAATGAGTTCTGACCTTCTTCCACCAATCTTTAATAATCAGGTGCAATTTTCATTTCTGAATGGTCAAGTGTCATCTGAACATAATGAGAAAATGAAAGTTTAATTATGTTATTTTTAAATATACAAATGACAGCTACAATGTCATTGAGCTGATAAGCCAAGAAAAGTGCTATCAGCTGTTTCATAAAACAACTGAAACGGAAGTCCATATTAAAACTAAAACCAAACAACCCTTACCTCTTAGTATATTCGATACCCATAAACTGTCACATCCCTTCCCAGATCCTAAATCTTAAACTAAATTGAGGGTAAATAGGGTCTAGGGTCAGTATAGTTTTAAATAAACAACTGGATGGGCCATGTGGCTCTTACCTGCCATCATTTTCTATGTTTCTATGTCTCAGATAAGAAAAGGGCAGACACGGCAGGACATGGAAAAATTAGAAAAGTGTCTCTAACAGCCGTTACATCATTTAATTTGTTTTTTTTTATTGGGAACCAACTACTAACGCTGTGGTTCCAGCAAAAAAGGCATAAAGGATCTAAACATTTATCATTTTGAAAATAGAAGGAAGTGGAGAGATTGGAGATATTCAGATACAGGAGGGAGGCATTCTTCACAGTAAGAGAAGTTTTAGAATAAGAAGGCATCATGGAAACTGAAAGATATGTGAGGAAACTAATTCCATGAAAAGGGTAGTAGCTCAGTGGAATAGCTTCCCATCAGAAATATAGCTTAGATCAGCGGTTTTCAATCTTTTTTGGGGGGAATTCCAGTTACCCTCTATGAAATCAGGTCAAGTACCACATTGCATTGCAAGAGTGCTGAGGTTTTTTGTATCTGTGTGAATTCCCCATATCCTGCTAGCACCTGCTTTATATTAACGTATACATTTGAGCAACCTCCAATTTGTGTATGTGTGTAAGTGTTAAAAAGTGTTTAAAAGCATTACTACTTCTCTCCTTCTGCTACTAATTCCTCACCCTATGAAAGCAAGCCTCGGACACCTTTCTCATTGCTTTCTTACATTGAAATGCAGTAGTCGTAACGGCAATCATGGTACAGAAGGCACCATAATATAAGCTGTATCGCTGTCGGCAGGATGCAAATTTAGAAAACTTTCATGTGGGCACGTCTACAATGCTGACATTTCTAATCAGCATGGTGCCCTTCTGAATGCCAAGATTTACTCTCCCCATTACCTTCAGTACTCTCCCTAGTAACTACTGTGATTCCCCGATTAGTGGCTAGGGTTAGGCAGTACAATATTCTAGCAGACAGGTGTCACAGTAACGACCCTGTCTGACAGAAAATTCGGATCAGTTGACAAGGGGGCTGATTCAGAGCTGCACTTTTCAGAGTTGCACCTTTTTTAGGTGCAAGTGTAGAACTGAGCATTACAATGTTAAACTGCAAGAGGAGGCAAATTTACATTGTGAAAGCAAAATTATATTTAAGAGGTGAAATTTCTTAGCTCAACTCTATTTCATAGATTAAACATAAAGCTATGCATTTTTCCATGCATGTAAAAGATTTAGGATGAATTAGAACCCCTTACTTTGAAAAATGGTTTAGCTAGCCATACACTTACTCCTGATTTAGCCTAACTCCCAAATTCTGAATCAGCCCCAAGGTCTGCATTTATTTGCCTGTTGGTATTAAGACCATCATAAAGGGCAAACCACACCCATTACATTAATGTGTGAATTAAGTTTCATTAAATAGTGTCTCAGAGCCATTTTCTCCTCAGTAGTTTCTAATATAGTGGTATTAATGCTATACTGAGCTCCGTGTGTTTTGACTCCCAAGCACATGATTTTTTCATTGGCATTAAGCTGTAGTTTCCAAAACTATAACCATTTTTACCAGTCTACACAGATCATCAATCATTTTTGTTTACCCCTCTTACTGTGCCCATCCGGTTACAATTTGTGTTGTCATTTTCAAAAAGTCACACTTTTTCCTCAATAGCGTGTGTTACGTCGCCAGAAAATATGTCAATTAGCACTGGTCCTGGCAGGATGGCACATCTGCCTCTGATGAAGCTCTGCAAGGATATCCAATCCGCTAAGAATTGTCAACACTACTGTGCTCTTCTCAGATTCAGGGACAAGTAGCAGCCCCTTTGGTGTAGATCCATTGTGAAGTGACTTGTTTTATTTAGTATTATTTTACTTCTGTGTTTTAGTATAGGGGACAGCCCATTCTACCTCTATGCACTTCAGTAGAGGCTGCAATATTGTTCGAAGGCTTAGTCTAGATACTGAATAATTCGGATTGCAAGTTTTTTGTTAAACTAAAGCTGGGTTAGTAAAACAATGTATTGTAGCTATCGGTTAGGTTTTATTTCACAGATTACTAATGTTTTAAATAAATTTGATAATAAAGAAGGTTATTTTAAACTAAATGAGAACTGGGCTACAAAATCTTTTTTAAATGTTATGTATGGTCATGTCTCATAGCAGCCCTAGTAAGAGATCATTATTCAAGAATATAATGAAAGGGGTTTTTGTGGTAAAAATAAATCTCTTATAACGTGTGCCTGGTGTGAGATGTTTCTTTCCTCTTAATCATTTTGTTAATGGTTTTCTCCAATGCCCCTTTAAGCTGTTATAGTGTCCTAAGACATATTCCATTGATTTGTCTACTCTTAGCTTTATGAGTTCTATTAAGACCTAGAGCCCGATCCTGCACTACGGCCGACAGGGGAAGTATGTACAGCGCGTACGAAATCCCCATCTAGAAGGTTGTGCATACGCACAGCCTTCTTATGTTACGTACGCCGTCTCTTACAAGAAATTGGCTGCCTCCCCCATTACAATTGTCGTATCTCTGCCGGGAAGGCGGAGATAGGAGATCGACATTGAAATGAAGGCATAGGGTGGGGGAAGTCCCGCTACGATCAGGTATGCGGCCGTAAGGCCACATACGTGATCGTAAATGTTAAGGTAGGAATCTGGACACGAGTGTCCAGATTTAATACCGAGAGTGGGGAGTGCACGGGGTGTGAGTAATGACCTCTAGGTCTGGATCCGGCCCCTACTCCTCAGTGAAAGTATTTGCAATTACATCCTTTGTAGCAAAATGCTTGTAATTTAACTCCAGGCCTGTGATTAAAAATAATTGCTCGACCTGCCCTTTTGATTAATACTGTAGATTAGCAGCACTATCCAGTCCCCAGGTCATTTCTTAGCATATGGTTGATTTAAGTGAGTAATAATTGGCACATTAGCATTTTAGGTGATCACTGGTGATTAAAAAAAACAAAATACCCCGCTTTCTTTTTATTGAGGACTGGACATCAGTATCTAATGATGGTTCATGTTAGTCAGTGACTAGCTGGAGCACAAAGGTCTAGGGGCCAGATTTACTAAGATGAGGGTTTGGAAAAGTAGAGATGCCTATAACAACCAATCAGATTCTAGCTCTCACTTTCCTATTACATACTAGAGAATGTCAGCTAGAATCTGATTGATTTCTTTGGGCAACATCTCCACTTTCCCAAACCCACAGCTTGGTAAATCTGGCCCCTGGTCTGTTCAAGGAACATTCATTTGTTTATGAAAAGGAGACAGGGAGATCAGCAATGTTATTCATCTTATGTGAAATATTTACATGATTGAATATAATCTAGAGCAGTGGTGAGTGCCACTTTTTTGGTAAGCACCATTTACTTGCTAAGAAATCAGTTGAAGTACCACTTTGCAAAAAAAATCTATTTATTGAAAAATTTAGTTACAATTAACTTTAACAAAATATAACACTTAACAAAATGAATCAAATGCTTAGTTGTGACATATTTGCTTGTCAGTCTCAATTAGGATAATTTTAGGCAAAGATTAAAATTTTGTTACATGCCTCATGTCATATTTAATACCTTCCTCCCTTTAGTTCCATCCCTCTACACACATTAAATACATTCCCCCTTCAGTAACATCCCTCATTCCACGTTAAATATTACACCCCTCTCCCCACATTACATTTTATGCCTCTACCCCCATTAGTTACATGCCTCTTCCCAAATTACATCTTATACCTGGGATGCAGTCTGCATAACGAAAGCTTCATTTTGGATATACAGGCAGCCTTATTTTCATCTGTCTCTATTTATAAAATGGTACGGATTAGAAACTTTTACTAATTAATAAATCTTTAACTTATTGGTAAATATGCCAAATTTATTTTTTTGAGCATCCTTACACATTCATTCATTTGGAAACCGCTGTCACAGACCCATCGCACATCCACAGATCCACTGCACCAAGCTGAGTATTACAGGGAAGTCTATGTGGAGTATTAAGGTTAGCCTAAGGTTAGGGGAGGTATTAGGGTCAGGCTGCATGTCTGGTTTATGGTGTCCAAAGCAGACCTGTCTCTTTTTCCAAAGGTGGGGGCTACTGAAGTGGAGCATTTTTTGGCTTTAAAACATGTAGTCAAAGATACAGAATTGGTTCACTTCATGGGATCTCTCAAGGAAGGAATTGTTTCTATTTCTGGCCTGTCCAAACCCAGAAGGTTACTTTGTGTAGGTGATTTCTGTATTTTCACCTTTTTATTTTATAAGAAACTATTTGTATATTGCATGTCAATTTTGTTATTTTAATAAGCATTGTTGTTTTTATCACATTAAATATCAATGAATAAGTTCAAGTCTCTGTGTTCTTACGGATTCACGTCAGACCAGCTTGGTTATTAAACGCTACTTAGTGATTACAGAAGGGATTATTCTGAGTTTATGATAATTCTGATAAAGTATAATTGTGTTAGATTTGTGTAAAGGAGAAGCTAGGATCTCCTGTGAATAGTCTTGGTGGTGGCAGCTTATTAGTAAAAAGTTATATATGGGGTAAAAAGGCACACCAGTCATTGTACAACAGACAAGGTGGCTGATGTGATTAACCCAGTGTCGGTGTCGTGACAGGGAAGCTTAGGTTTAGGGTAATGGAAGGGGAGAGTTAGGATTAGGGTTACATTAATACTTAGCATTTGCCACTGCATCTTCCTTCTTCAGAGGATCAATTGCATCTCCTCGGTGAGGTAGAAGCAATCAATTTCACAGCCAGTTCGAAAAAGGGTTTTTCTGAGACCCACACCCATTATACCTCTATCAGTTACACCCCTCTCCCCAAATTACATATTATATCTCTACCCCTATTAGTTACATGCCTCATACCACATTAAATAAGAACCTCTTCAGTTACATGCTTCCTCCTTTATTACATATTATACCTGTAACACCTCCAGTTACATGCTTCATCCCACATTACATATTATAATGCTATCCCATTCAGTTACACCACTCTATAGAAAAACAACAACAAAAACACACAGTAAAAAGCTTCTAATATAATAATGGGAGAGGCTTGAAGAGCTAACTGTTAGAAGAAAGCTGGCACAAGAGATGATAGATATGTTTAAATGTCATCCATACATGTATAGATGAGGAAGTCAGTATTTCCTAAATAGCTAAATACATTTTGCTAAGATACTTGCTTGGAAGAACAAGATTCCTGGAAAACATTGCTTTTGTGAGTAAAATAAACCTAATAAGTATAAGAAATATAAAAAAAATATAAAAAACACAAAACAAAAAACTAAACTTAAAAATATAATTATGCCAAAAACAGTTTTCTTCTCACACAGATTTTACTTTTATCACGCAAACCACACAAACATTTTTAAAATGTATTTATTTTTATTTATTCTCTATTTTGTTTCTTGACCAATTGTATCTTAAAGGTTGCAATTGTACCTTCCTTTTACACAATAATGTTACATAAATAATTTTAATCAATGATTGTTTGTGCTATGAAATTGATAAATACACCTTAATGAGACATACTGTAATAAAAGATTGTCACAGATAAAATCAGTTAGCTTAGTAAACTAAAACCTGAATAGGAATATTAATATATTCAGTTTTAAATTGTGATTGAGTAATGGCAGAGAAAATTCATTCTTAAAAAAAAAGACATAGAAACAAACACAGATGGAACGCATATAGAATAACGTGTAGCAGAATCAAAATATTACAAAGTTAACAGAAAGACAAAACTCCAATGTGTCATTGCTTGAGCACAAGTAAGTATGTGTGTGCCAGAATGTATCTAACCTGTGTGCCTAATGTTAACAGTAGTAAACTATAACCATGTGACATAAGAGAAATGTATGATGTCATGCATTCTGTTTGTTAAGACAGAAAAGTCAGGTGATTTGAAGAGCCCTGAATATAATATTTATACACTATAAGGATTTAATTAAATACCTGCCAAAGAGTCCAACATAAATTCATAATCATTTAAATACACAGCTATGTCTAGAACACTTTTAATTAAAAGAAACAACTGCATGGCTACAGCTATGCTGGCAATGTAGGGTTAAGTCAGTCAATAGTCTTAAATAAATAGGCACACCATTCATTTTCATTTTGCTGGATCATGATAAACTGGATGCCCTCTTTGCTCTCAAGGTTACACACTGGTCAGGGAGAATGCAAACACAGATCCTGGCTCCTAAATCAGCACTACAACACTTGCTAGCAAGTCAGATTTGTGGTTTTATCTAATATCGCTGTAAGGTGGAGGACAAAAAGGAGGAAAGAGAACAATGCCATTTCACTTGCAGATACATTTACAATACCCAACAAGATTAAACAAACAATTGACCTTTACAGTCCTGTGGGAGAAATATAAATGAAGGAAGCACTCAGAAGATTCTAGTTACTTAACAATAAGACATGAGGGCAATTCTACAGTGCTGCCCCTTCTCCTGTTCTACAGTTTATTCCACTCTGGAGTCTGAGGTGGTGTGTATTAGATGACCCTGTCAAAAAAATGATGTGAAGCACAAGGGGTTAACATCTGGCAGAGTATTTAACCAGCACTAACAGCTGTAGTGAGGGGTGCTAATGGAGAATGCTACTCCAAAATGGAATATTCAGTTTATCACATGTACAAGAAAAAATGGGTAAGGAAATAAACATGTAGTTGGCATGGGCCGTAACTAGAGACGGTCGCCCAAAGTGCAAAGGCGGCAGCAGAAAGTTCATTTTTAAAGTTAAACTGGTTACTGGTTCAGGGTTGGGGGCGATATTTTCTCTTTTTGCCTCTTGCGCCAACATTTTTCTATGTTAAATTCAAAGACTTTGGTTCTTTCCAAATACTAGTGGGTAACGGAGCAAAGTTCAGCCATGTTTTCTACCTAAACTTCAATGAAAGTTCAGCAAAGAACACATTCCTTACATATTTACTAGCAAAAGTACCCACTGTTGCCCTTGTTTAAATCTTAAAGTTTGGGACAAAATAAGCTCCACCCCTGTTACACCCAAAGTCCAACCACAGCTGACCTTATTTGTTAAAATCACCCCCTTTTACAGCCTACAAATGGAGGCAGTCCCTCCTAAATCAGGATGTGATGTCATTCAAATCCATCCAGTGGAAAGCCCAGAACAGGCTCCCCACCCTACACCAATGGAAGGTCTGACCGGGACCCTAACCCCCTAATATGTCTTATGGGATCCAATGTAACCGCTGTGGTTTTCTTCCAAATTCCTGAAAGAAATTAAGCCCCACCCCTTCAAATCAAACTCCACCCACAACTGATCTTATTTGCTCAAACCACATCCTGTTTTCCATAAGCCCCATTTATCATGATCATAAACAAAGAAGAATAATAAATATGCTTAAGTTTAGAGGAACCAATACCCCAATAGGAATTTATCACCTCAAATACCAATATCATAGACAACTTCTTTTATACTGTATAAAAAAAATAATATTATAAATTGATACAATTCCCAGAATACATTTTGCAAAGAAGCTATTTGTCAGAATTAAGCAATCCTGTTTTTAATCAAATTGTTAATTTTTTATGATTATTTTTTTAAATGACATTGGGCTGGATCCTGAATCCTACCAGAAACTGGCAAATGCAAAAAAAAAACAGCTTATGGTAAAGATGTCCTTTATTTTTTTTTAACATGTTGAAAAGATATTCAATTAAAATTGGAGAACTATAAAATATATGCTTAGATATTTATTATCTATTAACATTTTATTATATAGCCCCATCATTTTATCGAGTGCTTTGCATATTTAAAACATTCACCCACATCAGTCCCTTCCCCTTTAGAGCTTACAATATAAATTCCAGGACATAGACTAGGGATAATGGGCTGGATCCAGATTCCTGGGCTAAACCATGTTGATTGCAGGGGGAGTCAAGTTAATTGTATTCTTTGCATGCAGGGATATATCTTTGAATTGCTTACTGCACACAGATACTGACCAGCTTTACTATCACACTGTTATTTAGACTTGGGCTGGGAAATATCGCCTCGTAACTCTAATACTGTTTGCAACAGGTGAAATATGACTCCCCTGCAAACAACATGGTTTAGCCCAGGAGTAACTAATTTCAAGCACTTACTTAAGTCTTGATTCAAAGATCAACATTAAAAGCCATAAAACAATAACATTTTGACAATGGAACAGCTATATAATTATAAATGAATCTGATCACATTATGATGAAAAATTACTATTCAAAGAAAAAATTCACTAATAATAAAAAGTTACACAAATAGGAAAACTAAAGCATTAAGAAGAGTTAGTAAAGGATATAATATACAAGTCAAGGACCCACAGTGCATTAACCCACAGGTTAGACTGACACAGCCTTCAAAAGACATGAAAAGAATTTATGTTGGCTCTCTGTAGCCCAGAACCTTGATCCTGTGTTTACCTAAAACTGTATCACAGCTGTGGTGATTGTTGATCCACAAGAGGAAAGGGAAATCCACCTCTCCCAGTCTGAACTTATTAGAAAATATTATATGATTGTTAAAAACAGGAACCACATTTGTCTGATCTGTAACTTTTGAATCATAACACATTTTTACCTGAATGACATACCCAAAGTCTAATTACTATTACCTTGTAAATACACAGAGAAAACAGACATTTATTAAATTCTGTAATTCTGCAGTTTCATATTATTGGATCGGATCCAAACTTAAGTAAGTCAGGGGCCTCATGCAAGTCTCCGACAAGTAACATCAGCACATGCATGCGCCAGATATTACGCCGTTACTTCTAACGTAAGTACGGAAGATTCGAGGAAGGGGCCGGAACTTCACTTCTTCATGCCTAATCCCTGCCATACAGGTGGGAGGATAGGCATGCTAAGAAAGGGGCGAGGAACATCAATTCCGCACGAGAGCAGGGAGGTACAGGGGCGTTCACTCCCCTCTTCCATGCGAACTTTCAGACCTCTGCACATACTTAAAAAGTGTGGGGGTCTGGATCTGTGGCCTATTATTATTATGCTTCAATGTGTACAAAACAAAAATTGGAGATCCTAATTTACAAGAATTTAAGAAAAATTATGCCATATACCAGGATTGCCTACTTTCTCACGATTTTGCACCTGATTTTTGTACTGTCCACACCTAAACGATTCACCACTGGACAGTACACTCTGAAGGAAGAAGCAGACATTGAGGCAGCATTGATCTTGAAAATTAGAAGCTCCAAAAACCAAATCCCACGATGCCATGCAGTGTCAGTCGATTCTGCAGCATAACGAGACAGCACACACTGGTAAGATATTGGCACTGGCCATTACAGTGTGATCGGCACAATAATAGTCAAATAACCCTCCTGAGGGTACCCATTTTAACTCCATAACTGCATTTGTTGATTACAGTGTATGAATATGTGTCCATACGGATATGTGTTTGTGGTATGAGTAGGATCTGGTGCCTCCATTTGAATTATAGAAAAAAAAACCTCCACCCTGCCCCAACAGGTTCAGCCACCATAACATAATGTCTGCTAATGTAAGTTAATTGTATGAATCACAGAATTCATATGAGCAGAACAATGATATTTTGGGTGGCTACCCACTATGCAAAGCATCCGGAGACAATTATTACAGGGTTGCAGACTTCTCAGTTCTTCTTTCCAGGAGATCTCGGAGGGAAGAAGTAGATGTTGATATGAGGGCGTGACTTAATAATGTGATTTATGCAAATTGCACCATAATGCCCCACCCCTGTCAATCACTGCTGCGATTCCCAGAGTGTATTTGGGGGCAGGTGGGACTTGATGACAAAATTCACGGGACTTGCGGGAGATTTGCGGTTCTCCTGGGATACCGGGGGAATGCCTAAATTTCAGGAATCCCCCAAAATATCTGGCAACCCTGAATTATCATACAGCCTATCAGGATCATTCCTTGTCACTCTGCCATAAGAGATGACAGAACATTACCTATATGGTACCTTATTTCATACAAATAGATGTATCACTTGCACTAAATTTCCCAAGTCTAAGATAGGCAAGATGTGGATATACCCTGTGGATGATATCTAGTTACGGGTGTTTATCATTAGTTAGGTTCCAACAGATACAAGATTTTTTTACAAGATATTTTTAGTGTGTACCACAGGCACCCCTTTAAATGGCAGCTAAATTTATTTCACATTTATGCCATAGAGTGGTTAATTTATCCCCTACAGCCTCATGGAGAGAGCATAAATATGACACTTTCCTGTTCTCTATTGTATGCAAGGATTTTCTGACAGAGGAGATATTTATTTTGGGAGAGGGTGTAATGTTTAACAGATCACCAAGGGTATGAAGTTGTAAGTTGTAAGTTTGTGTAAGGTTAAGTATTAGGATAGGTTACTTTCCATCTTTAGATTTCCGTAAAAGACGAAGAAGCATACGACTACGCTAGGATGAGTTTTCTATACCCCCTTCTTGTAGCCAAATACCCAAATAAAGATTTATTCCAATGATAATACTGTATGGTAACAGTTTATAATTGCACATGTCACACACACTTTTGTGCGAGTCAGAATTGGAGTATGTTCTTTTAAGACTCAGATGCCCTACACATAAAACTAATATTGGTTTTATACATGATTAAAGGTACACTTCGGAAACCCACTGCTTAATAACAAATCTGACTAGCAGGAGGCTTATTCCATAATGCTTTCAGGGGTTCTCAACCCCGTCCTCAAGTACCACTAATGGTCCATGTTTTGTAGGTCTCCCTGCAAAACCTGCGGAGCTTTTGAAATGTAACTATCAGCTCACCTCCAGCAAGGAGATTTAAAAAACTTGGACCGTTAGTGGTACTTGAGGACAGGGTTGAGAACCCCTGCTTAGAGTTATTTATAGTTGTGGAAAAAGTGTAATGTGGCACACACCAAGAAAAACAAGTGTGGCTCAATGCTAGCCAGCAGCTAGCTTCAGGAATCAATGTATAGAGATACACATTCTTTTAAAGCTGCAGTGTGAGTATAAGTAGCTAGCAGGACATTTACACTTAGCTAAACACGGTGTCTGTGTGTCTCAGTGACACATGTTCTGATTGGTCATCCAATTGGCACACCACTGTGTATTTGGTCAAACCTATAAAGACAAACACTGTAGTCTTGTCAAATATATTTATGTATATACACTGTGGGGCAGCACGTAGCTCAGTGAGTAGCACTTGTGTCTCACAGCACTGAGGTCATGAGTTTGATTCAAATGTTTTTATTTTGATACAACAAGCTGTAATCATCTAGTGCATTGGTCCTCAACCAGTGGTACATGTACCACTGTTTATACACAAACCACTGTTTGGTGGTATGTGGGTTAACTTGGCAGTGTTATGAGGAGTTACAGCATCCAAAATGATTTGTATGTTAACTATGAGCAATACCATATGGCAGAGGGTATAGTTAACAAAATACTTTGGGAACTATTTTGCATAGGTAAAAACAGGATCTGACAATGGGCCTGATCCAGAACTACGCGTCAGAGCGAATTTACGCGTGGCTGAGACGTAAATTCGCTGTTTTGTACGCACTGCGCATGCGCACCATAGAAAATACGCACATTAACGTAGTTTAATTGTGAACGTATGGGCCATTCACGTATGTGTCACGTAAATACTTACGTGTGGGCGTGCCAATTTTACGTTAGTCCAAATTACGTGTGAAATACGTGAAGTAGGCGGGGGGTTGTATTTAAAGTGTACAGTATGGGCGTGCTTAGCTGCGTAAATTCGTTCAGCCCATACGTACGTGTGCGTATGACTGCGGTTATGTAGGAAAAAGTTAAGGTAGGGTTTGGAAAGCGTATCTTAAAAATACGTCCGTGCAAGGGGTGTGTAGCGAATTTACACACACGAAAATACGCTACGCGAATACACGTACGGCAAACGTTGTCCTGGATGTACCCCAATGATAGTAATAATCATACTACTAATAAAAAAAAAACTGAACAAATCGGAATTA
>WWET01000337.1:630033-649918 GCA_011038615.1 Limnodynastes dumerilii
TATATATATTTGTTTCTGGTGTGTGTGTGTCTGTATATATATATAAATATATGTTTCTGGTGTGTGTGTGCCTGTATATATATATTTGTTTCTGGTGTGTGTGTGTCTGTATATATATATATTTGTTTCTGGTGTGTGTGTGTCTGTATATATATATATTTGTTTCTGGTGTGTGTGTGCCTGTATATATATATATTTGTTTCTGGTGTGTGTGTGTCTGTATATATATATATTTGTTTCTGGTGTGTGTGTGTCTGTATATATGTATATTTGTTTCTGGTGTGTGTGTGTCTGTATATATATATATATATTTGTTTCTGGTGTGTGTGTGCCTGTATATATATATATATATATAAAATTAATGCTGCAGTATATATATATATATATATATATATATATATATATATATATATATATATATATATATATATATAGACGTCATTTTAAAAAGTGTATAATGTAACAAAGATTTGTAATTTGGTATTGTGCATTGTCATTGCATTTTTTTATTCACTTAAAAAACTTAATTTATTTTGGTTCATGTGACCATGGATATGGATTACACAGCAAGGAGCATAGGGAACATTAAAATACTGTAGGCATAAAACAATTTTATAACCTTTAATATAATTTATACATTTATAAGAATTGTTCATTTAAATAAATCAACCTAATAAAAATTAACACAGGTTGTTTTATTCCTTAGGTCCTCATAAATCTAAAATTGCCTTAATTCCTCCACCAAACATAAGTCTGAGTTTTTACCTTAATATTTAAAATCCTAACATTTTTGTTCAAATATGTTAAATAGATTTAATTTTACATGTGTTATGTTATGTTATTTATTAAATTAATAAATACTACAACTGATAATATATTTGTTATTTTTTTTACATGTTTAATTAAACATATGTATGTTTCAATGATCAGTGTTAACATTTTAAAAAGTGTTTTGATTTAAATTATGATATATATATATATATATATATATATATATAATATTTAAACATTTCAATTACATAAAAATCACTAATTACAATGTATTTTAAATTGTAATAATGATGTTTTACAATTTAATTCTATATACAATAATTACCAAGAGTCACATGTAAATAAAATCAGCTCCTCGTTGTTTGTTTTGTTTTAGAAACTTTTTCTTTTCATATTTTTTTATTGTTGTTATCTGACTTTACATATAGGATGCATATATCTTTGTTAATAGAATGTAATTACAAGAACTATTAAAATGGATTGTGAATATTATCATTGATTTACAGTTGAGCATAAACCCCATATAATTTACAATATACCTTTATAATGGAAAATATTTAAAATTAATATATATGTTTATAATGACGTATAGAACAATCAATACCATGACATAAATCAAAAGTGTGGTTCTTAATATTCGTTTTTTGTATTAAATTTTTCTACAGCCTCTGCAAGACAGCATTCCACTGTCACATACATAGCAAAGCAATTTCCAATTGTATATATTAGTAATTTTGTTCTGAAGTTTTATAGATCCCTTAACACAGTGTTACCATCTTTACTTGAAATTATGTTCACATTTTTAACTACTTTAATAATAAAGTCAGAACAATGCAACAATACTTTATTGTGAAATTAGAGCAATATTACAATATAACATACGTTTTAAATTATGTAATATAATAAATTATGTACATTTATATTTATTAACTAAGATACAATCTGCATATTGTTGAAATGTGTTATGTTATGTTACTTAGAAATACCACAAATACTCATTGCTATTCTAATTTGATATACATCTTTTATGAAAGTATTATGACGATCTTATATACATGTCATTTGTAAATAATACCTGTATCAACTTTTTATCAGAACACTATATGCAAGTTTATGACGTGCCAAGTTCAAGATCAGATGAATTCATACTCCATCAATTCCCTCGGTAAACATTTTTATTTATTTTTTTAATAGATGTTTCAATAATTTAGCAAAACATTAACTTTAAAATATTTTTGATATTTTTGTACATTAGAAACAATTATATAATTGTGAAATGCACTGTAGTGTTTTATACACTATAGTGTTGTATACACACATCCCATTATAGAACTTTTGTTCAAACTCTCTATTTAAACGCCATTTCAGAAAGTGAACATGGCGCATCAAAGAATCGATACCCCAATTGCCCACCCTGTCACAGTTAAACAGTCTAAATGGGTACAATAAGACACAATTATCCACGCTACCCCCTAGCTGCTGTCACAACACTCTAAAAAGAGAAGGTTTTTTTATTGTATGTTTTAAGCTGAATCTCCTTTTTGGAGCTTTGGCTTATATTAAGAATCTTTACAGTTAAACAGTCTGTTTGAAAAAATACACTTAATTCTTTCGACGATGTAATATGTCAAGGAGTGGGACATGTTTATTCGGACCTTTCTGAGGTGAAAACACTCATGCAGTCTTTAAACGAAAGCCACAGCCAAACTGCAAACTCTTTTGAAATTCTTAACACATCTGTATAGTTAAAATAAGGATATCAATCATGAAATTCTGCAAAAACACAAAAAAACTTGGAAAATTTAGATAAACAAAATACAGGAACTATCATCAACTCACCAATGCATACTGAAACAGACTTATCTAGTGTTTGTTCTGAACCTGTTTCCACTGTAGGAAACACATGTGAAAATGCGTCAAAACAACAGCGTTCTAAGAGAACAATCAGACCTCCACACAACTTTAAAGACTTTTAAATATGAACTTATATAATATAAGAAAATAGCTATGAGTACGTAAAGTTATTTAAAATAAATTTAATAAGAATGTTGTCATGTCCATTACTAAAAAATATTCCCTTTTTTTTTTAACACCACCAGTGTATTGAAAGGTAATATTATCAATTAAAATTGTAAATATCTAAAATTTTTATTCTAATATTGTTAAAATTGATTAATCATTAAAAACATACGTGCATTTCATTTGAAGTGAAACAGTAACAACATAATTGTTGAGTGTACTCCACTTTCAAACCCCTCTTGTTTGTATATTTATGTTCAATTTTATGTACTAATATTAACCATGCGTGTAAGATTACCGCTGCCAAGTTTTACAATTATGCATGGCAAACAAAGCATCTGGTGCAGTGTTTAGTCATGTGTAAGGCAAGGGCCAGAGCATTTTACACATCTTCATGCGAACCTAACTATATGTTCTGTCCGCATGTAGATCCATGTTGTTACATCATGGCCACACAGCTTTCAAAGTACACTTAGTGTCCCATGTGAGTTTTAAGGTACGTCTTTAATTTATTCAATTTCATTCAATAATAAGGCTATTTCTTTTTAATTGAAAGACATACAATTGTAAGGATACTAACTTAATTTTTTCCTTTATTTGTAGATGAACAACTACTTCTGTCTTTCAAATACATTTCAACGATGGCCAACTTTGAAGAAACAGACACCGTCAGCCTGTACCTAGTGGAGAATGAGGATGCGTTATGAGAACAAACTATTATGTATGATAAGGAAGCCCAAACTGAGCACTACGATTTATACGACTTGTCCAAATTGCAATCCAAAAATTTAGATGCTTTACAAGACATTAAAAATAAAATCAATGAAAAATCAAATATGGAGAGCACTGTGATTTGTGCATTGAATAATATGTGTTGCAGTAAAAGACGTGTGATATCCTTCAGAAGAATCACATAGAACTCAAAAAACTTAAAAAAATAGAATCAGAAATTTCTATAAGGTGCTCACATAGAGCTATATAATTTGTAAGGTTTTAATTGTAGAAATGTTGTAATTGTAGTTCGGGTACAGTATAGATTTGCAGTTTATTTTCTTTGTTGATATTGGTTGTAATGTTGTATTACTATATTATTATATGTTACTGTTGTGTTTCAGTGATTGTTAAAAATGACACAGGACATTACACATTGACACCTTATACATAAAGTAGTAGTTTAAATATTGTTTTTGGGACGTGTTAAATTGCAGTAACATTAGACACAGGTCATGCTAAATGGTAAGTTTCACATCACCAATAAATTACACAGATTATAACAGAGATACAGGCAGTGGCGTAGCTATAGGGGTCGCAGCGGTCGCAGAACTGCAGGTAAGTAAAGTTAAGTCAAGAGTTCTAATGGGGGATGTTGGGGGGAACTGAACACCTGATGGGGGACGCTGGGCATAGGCGGCCCACGGCATAGGGTCCCGGGGCCCCGCGCTTTTAAATTTTGAGCTGAAAAAAAATATTTACTTTTTTTTGCAAGCCTGGCACCACTGGCCGCCAGACTTGCATTTTGGTAGCGAAGGCGTTGAATGGCGCTGTGTTGCCATAGCAACACATACACAGTGCCTGGACGCAGCACGCAGAAGCAAGTACAGGGCCGCCAGTTTCATCATCCGCGACTGGCCTCCGTGACTCACATACACAGTGCCCGGACTGCTGCGTGCTGCGTCCAGGCGCTGTGCATGTTATGTGTTGCCAACACATACACAGTGCTTGGCCTTCACCTCCGGGCACTGTGCACTCACATACACAGTGCCCGGACTGCTGCGTCCAGGCCAGGCAATATATTTGTTTCTGGTGTGTGTGTGCCTGTATATATATATATATATATAAAATTAATGCTGCAGTATATATATATATATATATATATATATATATATATATATATATATATATATATATATATATATAGACGTCATTTTAAAAAGTGTATAATGTAACAAAGATTTGTAATTTGGTATTGTGCATTGTCATTGCATTTTTTTATTCACTTAAAAAACTTAATTTATTTTGGTTCATGTGACCATGGATATGGATTACACAGCAAGGAGCATAGGGAACATTAAAATACTGTAGGCATAAAACAATTTTATAACCTTTAATATAATTTATACATTTATAAGAATTGTTCATTTAAATAAATCAACCTAATAAAAATTAACACAGGTTGTTTTATTCCTTAGGTCCTCATAAATCTAAAATTGCCTTAATTCCTCCACCAAACATAAGTCTGAGTTTTTACCTTAATATTTAAAATCCTAACATTTTTGTTCAAATATGTTAAATAGATTTAATTTTACATGTGTTATGTTATGTTATTTATTAAATTAATAAATACTACAACTGATAATATATTTGTTATTTTTTTTACATGTTTAATTAAACATATGTATGTTTCAATGATCAGTGTTAACATTTTAAAAAGTGTTTTGATTTAAATTATGATATATATATATATATATATATATATATATAATATTTAAACATTTCAATTACATAAAAATCACTAATTACAATGTATTTTAAATTGTAATAATGATGTTTTACAATTTAATTCTATATACAATAATTACCAAGAGTCACATGTAAATAAAATCAGCTCCTCGTTGTTTGTTTTGTTTTAGAAACTTTTTCTTTTCATATTTTTTTATTGTTGTTATCTGACTTTACATATAGGATGCATATATCTTTGTTAATAGAATGTAATTACAAGAACTATTAAAATGGATTGTGAATATTATCATTGATTTACAGTTGAGCATAAACCCCATATAATTTACAATATACCTTTATAATGGAAAATATTTAAAATTAATATATATGTTTATAATGACGTATAGAACAATCAATACCATGACATAAATCAAAAGTGTGGTTCTTAATATTCGTTTTTTGTATTAAATTTTTCTACAGCCTCTGCAAGACAGCATTCCACTGTCACATACATAGCAAAGCAATTTCCAATTGTATATATTAGTAATTTTGTTCTGAAGTTTTATAGATCCCTTAACACAGTGTTACCATCTTTACTTGAAATTATGTTCACATTTTTAACTACTTTAATAATAAAGTCAGAACAATGCAACAATACTTTATTGTGAAATTAGAGCAATATTACAATATAACATACGTTTTAAATTATGTAATATAATAAATTATGTACATTTATATTTATTAACTAAGATACAATCTGCATATTGTTGAAAGCTGACCTTTTGCACCTGGGCCCATGAACCTTTAGCTACGCCCCTGGATACAGGTTTTAAGAAAAAAACACATGAATTGGATTGAATCAAAGGGGAATAAGTATTGTGTATAGTGGCATATAGCAGTGGCAATAGTCAAGTATGTGTACTAAATGCATTGCATTTATGTACGATTTATTAAACATATGTAATTAAGTTATTGAAATAAATGTAATATTAATAGTTATATTAACATTATAAATATTTTTATAAACACTTCTAAATAAACATAACTTTATTAAATAAAGATTACTTTACTATCATAAAACATTATTTTTTTATATACATTAATGATAGGTGTTAAAATATTCCTCTTCATTGTCAATGTCAAAAAACATACTGAAAAACAAAGTTTATAATAAACTTTAAATGATCAAAATAACCAAGTAATCAATGTAATGAAATGAACAAAAGCAATTCTAAAACACATTTAAACAATACTTGAAAATGTTGTTGTAAATTTCTAAATCAACATTAGAGGATATTTAAACTTGTATGTTGGTGGTTGTAAAGTTCACATAGTATTGTATTGCACAGTGGCATTATGATCCTGTGAAGAAATAATAAAAAAAAAATTCTAATTCTGATAAACATCAAATTGCAGGCAGTTTTTTAAAAGTAATACTTACATGAAAAATATTGCTGTATTAATTTGCTATGTACATAGTTACCATTCTGTGTAGGATTGCCATTAACAGACAATGGTGGATGCATATCAGGTTCTTCAAAAAGAGGTGTTGCTTTAAAGAGTACCATAGGCTTCTTTATCTTACCATGCTTATTTTCCATCTTGAGAAAAAATACACATGGAAAATGGCTGAGTGTGGAAACTGCTCATATAAAAACAAGCATCTCTGGATTGTGGTGATCCAGATACAAAAAGAAAATATTGAGCGTTCTCTGATCCTAGAAGCCCATTTTTTGAAGTCTAAATGCAGTCCAAAGTGAATATTTCTAAACTTCTTTATTTCAGATGTTTGGTATTTAGAAGGTTATCACTATCTTGTTGCCAATGTGGTTTTGTTACATGCCACCAGGAGCAGGCATGCATGCATTCCATTCACCCCTCACATCCCGTCCGTACATGCCGATTGCGGCATGTAAACCCCATGTGGAGCATCGCTGCAGCTTCGGTCGGGCGCACGCTCCACCCCCCGGTGTCTCTTTCTGAATGGATGCTCTCCCATTAGCATATTGGAGGCTGGTAGGTTGCTAGGCTATCAGGGGCTAGCAGCCTCTATATCAGTTCAGCGCTGGTGTCTTGCCAGCGCCAGTTATAGTTTCTGCTTGCATTGCTGTGTCTGCTATCTTTGCCTTCTTGTTCCTGCCTTGTGCTTTTCAGTGTTCTGAGTGCCCCATCTTGTTCCTGCCGTGACCCTCTGTGTTCATACTCCCTCTCTCTCTCTCTCCCTGGTGTTTATCCCCTTACTGTATTACCCCTTTCCCTCCTGTGTGCTTGTACTTGTTACCACTCTGGGGTTTCCTGCTGCTTGATTGTGTGCTGTGATTGCCCCTGTACGTTCAGTTAGTCCGGTTAGACATTTCATCCCTTCTTCTGTCCATTTGTCTCTGTTCCGTGTTCCTTGTCGTTTGTTACAGGTCAGTTCCTTCTGACTCTGTCTTTTCCCGCTTTCTGCTCTGCCTCTGCTCCTCCTCTATCAGTTTCCATCTTTTCTTCCTTCCTCCCCCGGGGGTTGCTCCAGGGGCCGTGACCTGCTAGTTGTCCTGCAGCCCAGACTATGCCCACCTTAGGGGCTCTAATGAACACCAGGCCCTAGTTAGACTTCATGCCCTGGTTGCGTCGTCCGCTCCTTCTGGACCTAGGCTTTTAGCACCTGGCCTCTGCCCAGACCCAGCGGTATTAACTCCTACCCGCAGTCTACCGGTACCGTAACATTATAATTGGCCAAGACATGTTACTTCTCTCATAAGTAATATGGATGCCACCTCCGAGGTAATCAATGCACTCATCGCTCAGGTGTCCAATCTGGGCCAGATGGTTCAGAATCTCACTGCCAAGGTCTAATCCCCGGATGAGGTGATTGCTTTTCTGCGACCTCCACCTGTCTCCGTTCCAGCTCCCACACCTGGTCCACCTCAGGCTATGACGGTTGTCAAGGCCAACCTTCCAGATCGCTTCACGAGAGACAGAGCCCAATTTAACCTGTTCAAGGAGAGTTGCAAGCTTTATTTCAAGTTGAGACCCAATGCCCCTGGTACGGAATTTCAGAAAGTGGGACTGATTATTTTCCTTACTTTCCTGGGCCTTCAACCTTCACCCAGATGATTCTGCCTGACAGTCAGTGGACGTCTTTTTAGAGGCCTTAGGATTGCTGTACGATGATCTGGATCGTCTGGCTTCCCTGTGTCAGGGAAAGAAAACCACCGAAGAATATAGTGCAGAATTTCAACGTTGGGCCAATGACTCTGGATGAAATGACCCAGTGCTTCATAGTCAGTTCCATATTGATCTTTTCGAACGGGTAAAAGATGCGCTTGTACAGTATCCTGCGGCTAAAACCTTGGATGCAATAAAACCTTGGATGGCAATAAAAGTGGACCGTTGGTTAAAGGAACGTCGAATGGAGAGAGACTCTTCATCAGCTTTCCTCTCAGTTCATGTTCCTCCGGATACTACACCACTTGATGAGCCAATGCAAATTGGATCATTCTGCCTGTCCAAACAGGAGAAATCCCGGCGTCGCCTAATGGGCTTGTGTCTGTATTGTGGTGGAAAGG
Source organism: Limnodynastes dumerilii (assembly GCA_011038615.1). Lineage (NCBI taxonomy): Eukaryota > Metazoa > Chordata > Amphibia > Anura > Limnodynastidae > Limnodynastes > Limnodynastes dumerilii. The sequence goes on from WWET01000337.1 coordinate 638,814, forward strand.
CTCACAGAGCCCTTTTCTTCTTCTGCCTGCCTGCCTGCCTGTGGTCTGGATGGAAAATCTTTGGCTGAAGGTTTTATTCAGAACAACACCTCACCCCTGCGTTTGTCTATCGGTGTTTATCATTTGGAGCATCTTGAATTTCTTATTCATTGTCCTTCTGCTCAACTGGTTCTAGGTCACCCCTGGTTGCAGACTCACAATCCATGTATTGATTGGGCCAAGGGGGAAATTACTAGCTGGAGCAAGTTCTGTTCCGACCTATTTGGGTAGGACAGACTTCTCTTCCCGGCATTCCGCCGCAATACACCGAGTTCTTGGATGTCTTTTCTAACTAGGCCTCAGAGGAGCTTCCTGCTCATCGACTCTCAGACTATGCCATTGATCTTGTACCCGGGGCTAAACTTCCTAAGGGGAGATTATTTTCTCTCTCCCGACCAGAAATGTCAGCAATGGAGGAATATATCTGGGACAATCTCTGTAAAGGGTTTATTTGCCCTTCCAAGTTGACAGCATGAGCTGTTTTTTTCTTTGTGGCCAAAAAGGATGTTTCATTAAGGCCATGTATAGACTATCGTGCCTTAAATAAAATCACCATAAAGAATACTTATCTTCTTCCATGCATTTCTGACCTTTTCGACTGCTTGAGAGGAGTAGTTATTTATTCCAAGATTGATCTTCGTTGTGCCTACAAACTTGTAAGAATTCATGAGGGCGACAAATGGAAGATGGCATTTAACACTCACCCAGGGCATCATGTATTTCCTGACCTATTTGGGTAGGACAGACTTCTCTTCCCGGCATTCCGCCTTAATATGCCGGGTTCTTGGATGTCTTTTCTAACCAAGCCTCAGAAGAGCTTCCTGCTCATCGCCTCTCAGACTGTGCCATTTATCTTGTACCCGGGGCTAAACTTCCTAAGGGGAGATTAGTTTCTCTCTCCCACCCTGAAATGTCCGCAATGGAGGAATATATAATTGGGACAATCTCTGTAAAAAGTTTATTCATCCTTCCAAGTTGACAGCATGAGCTGTTTTTTTCTTTGTAGCCAAAAAGGATGGTTCATTAAGGCCATGTATAGACTATAAAACTATAGACTTAAATAAAATCACCATAAAGAATACTTATCCTCTTCCATTTCTGACCTTTTCGACCGCTTGAGAGGAGCAGTTATTTATTCCAAGATTGATCTTTGTGGTGCCTACAACCTTGTAAGAATTCATGAGGGCGACGAATGAAAGATGGCATTTAACACTCACTGAGGGCATTATGATCATTTGGTGATGCCCTTTGGGCTCTGTAATGCGCCAGCCATCTTGCAAGATCTGATCGAGATTCTTCGGGACTTCCTGGGACTTCCACAACCTCACATGTAGGAGAACAGGGCCCTCCCTTCTTGGAAATCTAGAAGTGTGCTGAAAAATTACAGGTTATTTGACCAAGATATCTGTTCTGTTTGGTATGTGCAAATATACACTAAAAGTGTAATCTAGAACTAAATGAGTTCCTCTAAGCCTTCTTGTATTTAAGGAAGGCAAACCACAATAGGCATACCACACCAGCTCCATACAAAATGTATGTGTAGATAAAGGGACAGAAGTAGGCAAATACAGGGGGCATATGTGTGTGGCTGGGAACATACGGGGCATGTGTGGATTGGTGGGCACATACAGAGGCATGTGGATCGCTGGGCAGATGCAGGGGCATATGTCTGGCTGGGCACATACAGAGGGCATATGTGAATCACTAGGCACATGAGGGGTATAACTGGATGGCTGGGCAAATGAGGGCCATATGTGGATGAATTGACACATACGATACTGGGGAATATATGGATGGCTGGGCACATTTAGCGTGCATATGTGTATGGTTGGACACATACAGGGGGCATAAGTGGATGGCTGGGCACATAGAGGGCATAACTGGATGCCTGAGTGCATACAAGGTGTACAAACAGATGACTGAGCACAAACTGGGGAAGAAGTGGATTCTCTATTTAAGGGAAACTGTTCTAATTGGTGTGCAGCAAAGGGGACATATGTGGTGGTGAGACTTACTTGTCCCCTTTTTGGGATTCTAAATGTTGGGAGGTATGGGTTTGTCACAACAATGGTGGTGGCTATGCACTTCGCTAAATGATGTACCTCCCTTACAGTGTATGTCAACAACAAAGACATAGAATTATTATTATTATTATTATTATAGATTATTATAGATTATTATAATTATTATTATTATAGAATAATTTTAATAATAATAAATAATAATACCAATAATAATGAACTGGGTCCAGATTTACAACGAGAGGGCATTTACCGATCACTAGGATTGAAAAATGCAAGCAGTGCATGTGCAAACACCGCAATACCAGGACAGTTCCGGCTCCTTTGAATAAAGAATTCCATCCTGCTAAAAATTCTAACAGCAGTGTGGGACAGTGCAGGAAGAGGAAACACCTCTGCTATTTGCGAGGGGGAGGGATGGTAACTGTACAGTAATGGCTGGTTTTAACCCTTACATACAATCCAGATTGTAGGGTCTGGCTACTGCAGAGCATCTGGCATTGCTCCACTTGCAGCAGAGGTCTGAATCCGGTCCTTTATAAGCCTTTTCTGACATTTTACTGGTGATGAACGCAGCACCAGCTGTAATCTTATGCTGGATCACTACTGGATTGAGTCTTCGGTGTGGGGGATTGGAGGCAACTCCTCTCAATCACATGCCCTTACAATCCTTGACCCCTACGTTAACTTTTACATTTCGTCTTAACATGAAAGTCTGAAAAGGGCAGGGGGCGCTTAGCATGTCCCAACTGTAAAATATTATTGCATCCTATTAACAATTGCAATTTCTCTGCGATTAAAAAAAGTGCAATATACAAACAATGTGAAAGTCTGGATCCAGAGAATTCCCATCTTACGTAAGTCTGGTTCTAGTCCCAAAAGCTTATATAATCCTTGCACAAGGATAACGCAATCCTGAGATGACCCTTGATGTTGCATAAAAAGACCAGTTTCAGGAAGTGATGTCATTATGTGACTTACCAAATTGTGTAAACTCATTGGTGTCTTCCTCGCTACTGATGATTGGTCTGGAAAGAAGTAAACAAAATTGTGTGTATATATACCATTTGGTTAAATAAAATGAATGAGCTGTTTATTATTGCAATTAAAAGTTGACCCTTTTCCAACTAAAGCTTGGAAGTTAGCATTGTTTTTCCTTCTTTCACGTGTACAGTATATGTTATCTATATGCTTTATTTTGCTTTTTAAATGAATTCATGAATAAACACGAGTAATTTTTTTGGCTATTGTGTCTCTTTGGAAATTGTTTCCTGGAATATTGCATTTTAGTGACTTTGGGGCTGATTCAGAGATGCGATTTCCACGGCACTTAGGTGCGTATATTTAAGATCCTAGAAAATTCGCCAATACCATTTTAAAACAACTTTGAATTGCAATTAGAAATCAAACAGATCATTTATTTTATGTACATAGGTGCTTACACGCCTTCTTATTAATTTTTACTTTTATTCAGATAAGTCATCAGTTGTATGATCAGTTGTATGTACACTAGACGCATCCTTTTCTGTATAAAGCTATTGGAGGATTTGACAGTATCTTTTTTTACCTGCTCAATTCTTGATATGCAAAATCCTTTGTATCCACCTCTTTGTGGATTACTAGAATGTATTCTAAATATATTTTGAAATATTAATCTTAAATTATGTAGGATTCTCCACAACAGTATCTGACTTGGGTAGGGAGACAGTACTTAGGTAGACACTAGTACATGGAACAAACAAAAATATCCAAATAATTGAGTGGAGTATACATATTGGACTTATAGGCAAACCTCCCAACATTTAGGTTCCTGAATACGGACAAATTATGTCTTTCTGCTGACACCAACCCATGCCCAGATTTGGTGTGGGTCCCCGTAGCAAACAGCTCTATTTTGATAGGGCCTTCAGCTCCCAGCCAGTTCCAAACTGGCTGGGATATCGATTGCTTATACCTGAAAGGTAAGTCTTCCCTACTCTCTTATACTTACCCTCCCCACTCCCTAACCCTAAATTAACCCCTCCAGCAGCCTAACCCTAAGTACCCCTTCCAGCGAATCGCATACTCACCCATTCATAAAAAAGAATTCTGCGGTGTTACACATTCGAAATAGGGACAGCTAAAAAGACACTTTTGGCTGTCCATATATCGCAATGTGTAACATCGCAGCAGAGACTTGCAGTGGTCCAGATTCACCCAGAAAGGTTTGCTTTTTAGATTACACCAGTAACCTTTGGATCAGTAGCAAAAAAAACAACAACACAAAGTATATTCCCAAAACAGCGCCACAAGGACCCAGCACTTAATAAAACCAATAAATAATACAGCAGCTGCACCAAGGAGGCCAATCCCAGAAATATCAAAAAACAAAGAGTGCTGCACTTTTATAAACTCTATTATAGAGTATCCAGAAAAAGCAATTAAAAAAAAGAGTGCTGCGCTTGTATAAATTCTAGTATAGAGTATCCAGAAAAAGCAAAAAACCAAGATTGCTGTGCTTGTATAAACTCTAGTATAGAGTATCCAGAAAAAGCAAAAAACTAAGAGTGCTGCACTTGTATAAACTCTAGTATAGAGTATCCAGAAAAAGCAAAAAACAAAGAGTGCAAATAAGAGTGTATAAACTCTAGTATAGATTTATGCTGGTCTCCTACATCAGAATTCCTCCCTTTGCAAGAGCCTCCGTTGCGGAGTAAGGGAGGAACACCTGAGAGCTCGTGAGAGCTATTGCATTGCCGCACAGGGACTGCCATCTGATCAAGAGTTATAGACAGCTTGCCTTCTTGACAGAATTTAAAAAACAAACAAACCTGTGACTCCATGTAACAGGAGAATTGTTATGTTAGAACGACTAAACAGCTGCAATTGTAATGGTACTATAGCTGTGGGTAATGTCTCAGTGCTAATGAAGACAACCATCTAGCTGCAGCTGCAGATTTGTATGTACATCTCACAGTGAGATTGAGTTAATGTACCCTGGATGCAGCCCATGATTTTTTCTGGAATCTCATTGTTCCTACCTCACATAGCACTAGCTCCTGCCTGTGCAAACCTACAGGGAATTTACAATGCCCACTGATATTCACATTGCAGTATTAAAAAGCATTCAGCAACTAATCTTCTAAAGCAGTAGTAACAAAAAGTCATTTGAAAAACTAGCATGGTTTCAGACTTCTCAACCTGCACAGAAATGTAAGCATATGTGTGAGCCCTTCTTCCCATACACCTACTGCTTCATTGAGCTGCAATATCTGTCACTGCAATCATCACTGATGTGCGAATACTGCTACCCTGTGGTCACTCATTAAAACAACACTGTTCTGCTCTCAATCCTTCAACCATCATAATCCCAGCTTCTTCTTTCATTTTAAGTTACCTATATTATATCGTCCAAAATTCCAACTATGATAGTAATGGACATAAAATACTTTTTGGCTTCTATGTGCTCTTCTACCACACAGCACTGAGATCATGAATCCCAGACAAGGCCTTACCTAATGACATATGAATTGGTTTCCATGAAACCACTGCCTTAAGTCCTGCCCCCTGCCTGGCTACACTAATTTACTAGTATACAAAGGGATAGTGCTGCGCTATATTCACAACCAGTGGTGGTAAATAGATAAATGAAAGAATAAAAAAATGAAATAAATAGTAAATAAATAATAAAATAAAAGGAAATAAATTAGGAAGCACCTAAATAGATAATAATTTAATAAAGATATAAATAACTATTCAATACATTGCTCCACAAAAAGGGGGTATAGCCACATACAATTGGTATTCTTAATAATAAATAAATCAACAATTAAAGCGCTATTGACATATAGACATAAACATATATATAATGACCGGTCACTGTTGCAGATAAATATACATGTATAGTGTCCAAGCGATGGTTGGATCGCAACAATAGTTTCCAAGCAATAGCTGTAAAAGGATGAGGGATAGTTGAAAAAAATATTAATAATTAAAAAACTCTGGACTGCGCGTCCGCATGAACCAGCCAGGGTCCGCAACAAGAGTCTTGTAGAGTCCTGATAGAAAGAACACCGTAGGGCAGCAGGGATAGTAGGCAGTATATCTATTACTCAGTCCCACAGCAAATCAATAAAAGTTGTAATCACGGCAGAACAAAAGCTCCCTGGAAGACAGCAATCAGGCTTGCGGGAGACGCAGGGTCCCAAGTGAATGAATTCCGTTTAGCGGGACTGCAGGAGATCATCAATGGAGCACACAGATCTGAGATGGGGTGTGAGTGATCAAACACCCTAATCCAGTGATGGTAAAATTATAGGTCTCCTCATATGGTGTAGAAATTCTCAGTTTAGAAGCGCCGTGTAGAGCTGAGGTTAGAGTTGGATTGAAAGATCCGCCTCCCTTGATCTACAGGTGTTTTAATTGTAGGATTTTCCCCACACAGGTAAGTATAGATTAGTTTCCAATCGTAGTGTTAAAAAAGAGTATGGGGTGCGATATAGTTCTTAAAATTGCACCTGACCCCAATATTGTAGAGAAAAAAAGATATCTCTATGAAACCCAGAAAGGGGTCATTGATAGTCAAGGGGTGGGGCTTAATGATGCAATTTGCATAAATCGCACTGTTAAGCACCACCCCCTGCTTGCATTTATGGCTTCCCTCTCCCGGAGGGAAGCTTTTAAAGGTCGGCAACCCTGATTTTAATATATAAACATACTGGGCCTGATCCTGATATCTGTGCATTTTCTGTACACAGAGCTCTGGAGTCCGCATGAAAGAGAAGAGTGCACTCCCCTGTCACTCCCTTATCTTGTGCAGAGTTATGGAAAAATATGTGTGCAGAACCCAACTTAACTTCTCTGCACGGATCTGCGTCCGTTCAAATGCAGATCTGTGCGTAACTGCTCATCTCCGCCCCGGCACTTAATTAGCTAGTATTAGCTATAAGATCAGTAGTGTAACATCTTGCATGTTCACTTTTTTAAATGAGGATCAGGCCCCCTGTTCTTGGAGCAGTTTACCTGGTGCTTTAAACCTTTCCACTGCTTTACTTCCATTTTTTTTAATGCATTTTCTATTCCAATATCTCCTATTCCTCGTCATTCATAAAATCTGTCTTTCAATAATAGAGTGCCTTACATATAAAACACTTCACACTTTACTTCAATAAAAATAAGCAAGAGGAGCGACAAAAACACAAAAAAGAGATAACATACATATATTTCCTATTAAAAAAACTGTAAAATAGTATAAAAGTGTTATAATGCTATAAAAAAAAAGAAAAAAGACTCATACAGCAGAACAATATGTGGACAATTATTATAAGACTATTGGCTAAACAAGGTTAATAAAAAGACAACTGTTGAAAAAAATAACAAAAAATAAAAATAAAAATCAGAATAAGATTGTATTATTAGTATCACAGTGTTAATGCCAATATTGTTTAATTCTCATAGATCGGTATTACAGGATATAAATAAAAGGAATGATATATCATGTGGCTACAAAGATAGATTCCAGTGTTTCCTTTTTAAAATCTTAAAGGGAAAAAAGGGGAAAGATACAGAAAATAAATATACAATGATAAAAAAAAGAATAATGTACGGTAACTTAACAGTAATGTAACTGATTTTACAAAGAAACAGAGATGACAGGTGTATTCATCTTCATAAAAACTAAGGAAACTAAGTAGAATCATGTGAGGATTAATGGCTATGTTCCTCCGTAATTGAATTAACTGGGTGATTTACTAATTTCAAATAAATAACAAAAAACGAATTGTCAGTTACTTAAAAAATAGAAAAGTATATACACAGACTCTGGTTACAGAGAATGCCATCCAATAAGGCGATTCATGCCTCCATTATAAAGGATGCATAAAATGTCAGATCTTTCAATTCTCCATATTAGACAATAGGTAAAATGAGTCAATCGACATCTAGTATACGGATAACACTATAATCCATGGAATTCTTCTGTTCATTTAGTGGCATATAGAACTAAGCTCACTCAAACTAATTGATGTAAAAAGAAAGCACGAAAGTTCATGACCAAATTTACATGGGCAAAACATTAGCAGTTATGTACATATTTGTATGTTAACATTATTGTTAAATTAAATTAAATGGACTGGAACGGAATTTGACTATAGAAGGATGTTAAACTAAAAATATCTAAAATGGTGCTAATATGAGTAGGTAAAAATATATTTATGAATATGTAAATATGTAATGAACATGAGAGTAAAATTTTGGTGTCCGACAATAGTGGGGAATAACACACTTTATTAATGCATGGGAAATATTAATAACACTGGTAGACAATGAAATCACAAAAGTGCTGGAGCGCTTGTAGTACTAAAAGTGCACTTTAAAATAACTTATTAGCCCAATACATCAGCTCATGCAGGGAGGATAAGTCCCTATAACACACGTAGAAAACTGGAAAAAATACAGAGCGCTGAAAAGGGCTAATCTAATATTATTTATTAATTATTCGGAAAAAATATGAAATAGTAAATAGTTAAGCATAGTATCAAATTTCCATAAGAAAACAGTTATTAAAAAGACAAAAAAATATAATAATAAATAGTAATAAAATGAAATAATATAAAATTAGAAAAAATAAAAGTAAAATAAATTACAGCAGGCACATATATAGAATAAAGCAAATGCTATTGCACTAGCTGTTGATCAGGCAGCTAGTGATTGAATGGTGGACACATCAAAGTGGTTCAAAAATATGGATAAATCGTGATTTTAAAAAATAGTAGTTGATAGTCCTTAGATAATTGGAACTAAAGCGAGTAGAATATTGCCACTGGGACTGATCCTATGTTGTTCCAAGGTATGGAGATGGCACTAAGGATAAAGCCGCAAAGTAAAAGATGATATGAAAGTCAGACTTATCTTGATTCAGAAGAAGTTCGTTGTATCTGCTGGTGTAACAGCTTGTAATGCAGGATTAAAGCTGACTTGGCTGCGATTAGAAGCCACACATGGGCTGCATACGGTAGCCGCGGATGTCGGTGGTCGCAGGAGGACCGTGCAGACGCGCAAGATGACTGCGGTGGATCCTCTGGTCTCCTACCAAGGAAGCAAATGACAGGCGGGCCGCGGGCCACACATCCCCCAGCCAAGGACACCGCACCACACCACCGCCCAGACAAGCCTGCTCCCAGGTGGCTCACTCGCCTGTCAGCTGCAGAAAGGGCGGCCCAACAGGTAAACTTTGGAATGTTTGACACAGACTCCGGCTGGAGTTTCAAGCTTAGGACCTTTTATGCAGTGTTCAATTAGCGGCTGGAGGATTTAGAGATGGTACTGTTAAATCACTTGTGGCAGCTTTCAAAGATACAATAAATTGATGATAATCCCACTGGAGATGTGTCCTGTGAACTGCTGTATATATGGGCACCTCAACGCGTTTCACTACTGCTGTAGTTTCATCAGGAGGATAAGGTAGGTATTGGAATGGAGGGAGGAATTGGTTATTTATACATAATTGATTGTGCAGGTGAGTTGTTAACTATTTGTTGTAACTAGTGCTGCAATTTGCAGATAATGATATGCAGGAAATTATCAAATCACTTAAAACAAAATGAATCCAAAATAATTCAAGAAATAAATAAATACAAATAGGAATAAAGAATAAATATAAAAATAGAAATAAAAAAATATGAAAAATAAATAATAAAAAACAGTTAGAACACAAGATAGAAGTTCCAGTGCCTAAATATTGTAAGTATATAATTAACACGGAAATTACATCAAAAAACATAATTAGAATTTATATATATAGGACTTTAGGAGGTCAATTAGAATAGATCCTCAAATACCATTATATCACATTCAAGGACAATAGATATGGTTATAACAAACCATATAATATAACTTGGTGAGAACAAGATTCAGACGGAAAATAATATGATAAGTAATGTATTATTATTATTAAAGGAGGGTAAGTATATAGAAGTGAGAGTGTCGTAATTTGATTTTTAATACATATGGTCACAAGAACCAGAATTCTTTAGAGAAGCAAAACAGGTGAAATTTTATATAATAACCGTAGAAAACTTTCTAAGAGGTAAAGATGTATATGGACAAACAAAGTAACTGATTGTGGTTTTTATCATTATGTTAGTCCCTAGGGAATTATCTTGATGAAATGTATACTTTAAACAAAAGTTATCACGTAGGGCATAGCAAAATTAGTTCTTATGGTAACAAAATACGACATAGAAAGATTAAAGGAGTTAATCTATAAATCTCCATAGTAATTTGATATTTATATTGTATGGCTAATTTGCCCAGATCTTTAGGGTCCATCCTTGGCTGGTCACCGTCACAAGGCATTCAATCAGCCAGAGGAAGGAATTATAGCTCAATATTTACAAAAAAAGAGAGATAATGGTTGTATGTTTTGATTTTATATAGAGGAGGAGATATAAAAATAAATATGATTAGGAGTGGTGGCCAAGGAGTGGGGGCTAGGAGTCAGGAAGCATGATTAAAGATAAGTAAAAATTAAGAGAGATGATTTAATTCTATTGACTCGTTGAGGCCATTAGGGGCCATTGTGTTGAGTCTGAAGATCCAGTATGCCTCCCTTTGGCAGAGTCGGGCATACTGGTCTCCTCCTCTTGATGTTCGTTCAATGAGTTATATGCCCCTACTCATCAGAGCCTCCACTCTGCCCCCATGATAATCATTAATATGACGTGATAGAGAGTGTAGTCTGTTACCTTTCAAGATATTTCTCCTGTGTTCTGAGAATCGAGGGGCTGATTCAGAGATGCGATTGCGAAAAGATCGCAAATATACACACCTTTGCTAAGATCTTAGCAGGTTCCAGCCCACTGCATAAACAGACACTCCCCTTGCAAACAGCGGCGGATCTTAAACTTAGACCACCATTGACTTGCCTTAACTATACGCTGTCATTTGGGATCTTAAGTGACGTGGGAGCGTTCATTTAAGATCCTAAGTGTCAGCCCGCGCCCACTTTCCCTCATTTCCCTGCCTCCCCCCGCCCATTTCCATGCAAATCCTTAAGATCTTAAAGAT
>WWET01000337.1:656100-675383 GCA_011038615.1 Limnodynastes dumerilii
GCTGAATAAGATCAAATACAAAGAGCACTAATTACATGTCTGTGGTGACCTAAAAAGTAATTACTCTCTTGTTGAAACTGTAGCACAATTTCAAGTTCTGCTGTTTTCTGTGTGAGTGGGACAGCAGAAAGCGTCCAAGCAAACCTCACTAACCCCGGTAGTGAATCATGCTAAGGGTTAATGACATGCCGCACAATGGATTTTAATGTGAAACTGCTATTTTAACATTTTCATTAAATGTTACATTATTTATTTAAATTAAAAATTTTTTACCAAGGGGCACGGTATGCAACGATTTATCTTCAAAAGGCGCTGCAGAATGTGCTACTTGGTAAAAAAATTTTAATAAATAATGTAACATTTAATACAAATGTTGAAATTGTCATTTCTTGTGGTAAAATTCATTGTGCGGCATGATTGCTGTGAAGATATGAAAACTGAAGATTGCTGTGCCCAGTGAGATTTTGGGCTGCCATTGCAAAATTTCATTAATGAGTGCAGACGCCATCCTTCTAATTTAAAACTTCATTGCTGGAGATTAAAAATCGCTTTTGAGAACCTAAATCAAGGTGATGTGCGGTGATTTATAATCACTGCCTAACTCGCCCCTTAGTAAATCTAGCCCCTGCCGGGACTTCTTGCCAGCCAATCTTGGCGAAAGGTTCCACCAGGACATTTCCATAATAGAAAAGCGGTATCAGGACAAGTGAAGTTCCAGTATGCTGGCTAACTACTGCTGGACACTTATAAGGGCTGCTCCAGCAGAAAAGTCTATGCATCCACATTTTAAGTCTTTTTTTGCCTGCCATGCCTGTCTTGTTAATCAAGATGATATTGTAAACTTTAATTGGATCTCAGTAAAAATCCTTATGTAATAGAATCATTCTAAATGACTTGTTTGAATTCAGTACAAAAAACACTATGCAATGCACTTACATAAACTCTTGTGACTAAAAAAGATTTTGTTGACCAGCGTTATTAGGAGCAACATGAATGTGAAAGGAAGTTTTAGAACTAATAGACTCATTTGATATGTAGCTAAACGTATAGTGAATAAATAACTTAAAGCAAAGAAAGGCTAAAAAAGAACAGACGATTCTTGAATGCCACTGAAACACTGTCCCCTTGGAAAACAGTCAGGAGAGCATTGTGAAAAGGAAGCATTGGAGACCTTTATTTTATTAACAGGTTTTTATATAGCATTTTACATTCCCTAACACATACAGTCAGCCAATGAACCTACCAGCATGTTTTTGGCATGTGACACATCAGCCTCACCAGTGATCACACTTAAATGTTGCAGTAGTGCCCTGGTTCCTGAGCTCTTCCTCCTGTATTCTGTTGATTCCTGTTAGGATTTCTCAAAACGCACCTGTTCAGACTAGCCTACCTCTCCTCAACTTAACATCCACACTGCATCCTTCATCTATCCCTTCTCCTCCTTCCCACTCTCCTCCGCTTACACCAGCAGTCCACTTCCTTCCCTCTCCTTATGTCTTCTGTAAGTTCTTCCCTCCCACATAGTGTGTTAGCTCGCACGAGCAGGGCCCTCCATCCTAGTGTTGTTCCTTCCTCCACCACTCCCTCCTCACTTTGTACCCTCTTGTCCCCCTCTGCTACCCTTTTATTCAATCCCCACCTGGTGGCTCCCTCTCAACCTCCAAGCTTGACAACTCGCATTTTGCCTTGCGTTCTTTGCTTGCTTCACTTTATTGTTTTTCTGTGATATCTCTATAGTCATATTGTATTTAATATATACTATGCTTTCCATCCCTACCCTGTATGTCTGTACTGTATTTTGTTGTATTTTGGACGGCGCTGCGGACACCTTGTGGCGCCTTATAAATAAACGATAATAATAATAACATGAAAACACTGTAAAATACAGATGACAAAGTAATTGCATATATGAGGTTGTGTACAAAATACTATTCATTGTACAAGACAATATCTATTGAAATGGCTCCACTAGGTTTCCTTGTCCATTTCTGTATATGGGATATGGAGTTTTTATAATAATAATAATAATAATAATAATAATAAAATACTTTCCAGTCTAACACCTTAATTCTTGGTTTGTTTCTGACCAACACTGATCTGTAGATCATAGCGTGTTTTCCAGTGGCAACCAGCCATGCACTCTGGCTTTTTCAAGGCAGCATGATTGTGTGTCCCTGATTTACCTATCTGAGAGCCAATTGCCCAGTGTTCCATTTTTTGATTGTAAAGGCATTTTAAATACTGTAGAGCAGTTCCCATCCCACTCCATCTGCTGACTTTTAATAATAGATCCTTGGTTACCTTCCTGCGGTGTACAGCTTCTTCATGCCCACTCTGACTGACATGCTGATCATCTACACTCAACTTGAGTTCTGTGTCTAATAAATAATGTGAGGGTCTCCGGGCTCATCTCACTTAGTTAGGATTTTGCTGGCCTTTATACCCTGCTGTTGCTCATTGTTGATGATATTTAAGGTGATCATTGGAAATCAATAGTCAGTTTTAGAGCTTAAAAATATAAGTGGCCCTGATAGTGCTACTATTTCAAAATTCAGTGGATAAGCAGTGAATTTCATTGTGACTAAACATACCGACAAAAGCAAAAGCAAACTTTTATGAAAAAGAATAAAAAGTGGAAAAGATTTTAGATGTAAGATTGAGATCCAAAAGAACATATATAAAATGATGGCTATAAGGAGCTCCAAACAACGTATAGCAAAACCCCACAGAATCCTTATTAGAAGCACTTATCCAAAATATCTCAGCAATCCTTAAATTGGTTGAGAGGAACTTTCTAAGGTCACAAAACTGGCAAATTACAAGATCATGAAGGATTTTCTGTGGCATACTGTAAAAAAGAAATACAAACCCTTTTTCTAAATTTTTTAAAGAATTTTCAGGAATAGATATCAGAGGCTAGGTTTCAAGTTGTTAACAAGGAAGCTGCCTCATACCTACATACCATGGTCCTAATACAGACTAATAGTGGATTCCATACGTACATATGGAATTTGCTATTCAGAATTCCGTACACGGGGAGTGCACGCACCCTCGCATGTAGGGCCCTACTGCATGCAAAACCCTACCTTAAATATTCAGCATATTGAAGGGCATGTACGTAATGGTGGATCATATGCAATGGCTTTGGAACTCCCTTAATGTACAAGTACCATTCCGGATTCCACCTACCATGCGTACCTCATATGCATGATGAGTGCACCTCTCCCCCGCGTAGAATTCTACATCGGATGGATAAGGTCCGATGCAGAATTTCACGTTTACAAATTGTATATATTATTATATTTATATAGGTTGTGTAGAACTGAAAAGATACTTGGAACAAAACAAAGACATAAGAACAATCAAGCTTAGAAGCTCCCATGCCCCAAGCTTAGCGCCACCCCCCCCAAATCCAGTGCAACCTCTTCCCAGATCCAAAAGTTCACACAATTGGAATAAATGAGAGATGACCTGCAGAACCGAAACAGGTGGAATAATCACTGCTTTATCAGCATTCCTGAAACAACCAAGGGCTCTGAGCTGATTTCCTATTGCAGAACGATTTGCTCCAGTACTACATCTGTCAACCTCCGTGGAGGAAGTGTTAGTGGAGAAAGTGCATAGATTGGAGTACAATGTTGGACATTTTCTGTCAGATGATTAAAATAATGTTGTTGTTGCTTTACAGGACTGAATGAAACATATTATATCTAAGGTTGCCATGTATTATGCATTTGTCAGTCTCCAGGCTCTTCACTACAAATATATATACTGTTAGTACTCTTGTAGTATTGGCCTCTCACCAGTAGAGGCCACCTGTGTTCTCTCCCTGGACTGTCATATTGTATTCCACCATAGGTGCTGCCTTGATCAGCCACTGGGTCACCTGGCTATTTATACCATGCATGATCCAGCATTCTTTGCTGGATCATTGATTGTCTTTCAGTCTTTGTAGGTCTCAGCCCTGTATTCTCTTGATCCTGTCCCTGCTGGTTTATTTCTTCTTGTCTGTGTTTGCTCCTTTGTATGTTTGCTCCTTTGTTTGTCTCTGTTTGGTCTTGTTTTTTCCTGCTGTTATTTCTACCTGTGCTCTGTTTCTGTCAGTCAGTCTGTCTGTCTGTCTGTCTGTCTGTCTGTCTGTCTGTTATTTTTACCTTTTGGCTTCTTTTAGTTTTCAGTGTCTTGTTTAACTGCATCTGTACGTGTCATTGCTTTATTCCTTGTGTTTTATTTCATTCTATTAATCTGTGCCTGTATATCTGATTTTTCTTTTCCCCAAAACCTGTCTTGGTGTATAAGACTGAGGGAGTTCATGACATATACTATCCTAATCTCTGATAATACACTGATCTCTCACCATATGCTTCCACAAGACTGCATGGAAATTTTTAGCTTATTTGTATAATTCAGATGATTTTAGAGAGTATTTTATGGTTGGATGGAATGAGATTGTGTCAGAAAATTATGGCAATACACCCATTCTCTTCTGGGAGAAAGCTAAGATGGTCCTTCATGGGCATATCCTATCCAACCAAGGTAGGAAACAAAAGGAGCACAGAGACAAATATGCACACTTCAGCAGGGTAGTGACAGGAACAATTGTAGATTACATTTAAAATCCCAATACAGGCCTTGATTCAGGTGCATTTTTTCCATAGTTAGGGACTGCGCATGCTGACCACGCAATCTTCGTAGCTTTTAGGCCCGTAGATTGACTACGTGGAAGCGGGGAGGCATGTATATCAGGGAGGGAGGGCTGGTTAATGACCATGCGTAATTTCACTAATTAAAAAGGAAAATATGCACGGGAACTTAAAGTTGCCTATGGCACTCATAAGTGCCAATAGGTATCTAAATACAGGTGGCGGGGTGGGACAGGGAAGGGGACCATACAGGTGGGTGTGGATACATGTGTATCCGTACCTACGGATCTCACACTTAAGTGTGAATCCAGTCCACAGTCACTAAGGCCACATATTTATTTACCTGGCAGCTATCACAAAATTTGTCACTCAAGCTCAAATCAGCCATGAAACTATGAAAACTATTTTTTGGGATAGGGTAATAGATCGGGTAAAATATTGGGCAATAGATCGGATAAGCACTTTTCAAATTTGGCAAAATTATCTTCGGCAAAATGTCATGTATTACACAAATAGGCAGAAAAATGTATTTCAAAAATATTGGTACGGGTCCAAATCTCCTTAAGACACCCTACTGATGCACGCAAAGTACATAATAGGGGAGTCTGGATTGAAGGGCGCATGCGCCCTCCATTTGTTAAGAATGATTTAGAAGCATAACTGAGTTCCATATGATAGTAAATCCATCCAAAGCAGAAGGGAGATTTAAATTATACAGTATGGGCAGGGTTAAAGACATACGCACAGATCAGCAGTCGTACAGTCCACTGATCCGCACGTCAGGAAGGGTGTTTACTACTAGGGAATTTGGTGAAAACTTCACAAGCTTTATTGAGTTATTTACACTTTTCCCATTTTGACTGATCAATGGGTCATGTAACAATCCAGTGGTAATGTAAGGGGAACAAGTGGTGCAGTCTTTCTCCCTCTTATTTAACCTGACATTGAACTACTTGCGTCACATTCTACTGCAAACTCCTGAACTTCACAGTATAGTAATAGGTAACAAGGTTAGCAAGGTTACAACCTTTACAGACAACATACTGTTGTACATGGCAGATCCACTCTAATCCCTCCCAAACTTGATTAAGATGCTAATTTTCCCTAAGGTCCTGAATCCACCTTAGATGTTGCAAGTAAATTTGTCTCCGGGGATGAGTGCTTGCTCAGCACAGAAATTTGAAGATTTATTAGGCAAGTGAAGCATCCTTGTGTGGCCTTGTTCAAATTGCATCAGCAATAAACTTTATAAATTTAAAACTTCACAGACATGCCAGGCACCTCTGCATTAATCAGCCCTCAAGACTCTGAGGGCTATGCCAACACTCCACTAGAAAAGTCACTCCTCAGTGAGATGACGCTTATCTCCTTTTTACACTGGCATACGGGAGAATCCAATACTCTTGTCAGCATGAACCATTTGAAGAGTTGGGAGAATTTTGGGAAACTGTTAGTTGTAGTTTACTCTTTACCTTTGTTTATTTTCCCACAGAAAACAATCTGCTAGGTCTTGATTATATGTTGACCAAAACTCCAAACCTGAGTTGCTGCTCAACAAGAATAGAAAAGAGCATTAAAGCAAGTCTAAGTAAATAATGAATCTGTTGCTGTACAAATTTCCCCTCCACCTATGCCTGCTAAGCTCAGTGGGGATCATCACTTATACAGAGATTTCCTGAACCAGTGCGTTACTTCAAATGCAACCAGCACAGTTCACTGACTAGATGAAGATCTTCTTTATAATAAATCTTTTGTCTGGGCTTCTTCATACACTGTATGGACAAAAATATTGGGACGCCTGACCATTACACCAATAGGGACTGTAATGACATTGGATCGGATTCACACTTACATGTGTGATCCGCAGATATGGATACACATGTATCCACACCTATTTCTCCGGTCCTCTTCCAAGTCCCGCCCTGCCCTTGTTTTTAGGTGGCTAATGGCACTTCTGAGTGTCATAGGCAACCTTAAGTCACTGTGCGTATTTGACCTTTTAAGGAGGGAAAATACACACAGACAATTCCCAGCCCTCCCTTCTAGCCTAATCTACATTCCTCTTCCCACCCACCTTACCTAACCTCCCCCGGAGGCTGCCATGGCACATGTAATTCATCTACATGCCTAAGGGCTACGTAGATTGTGTAGTCAGGCTGATTACGCAAGCCCATTTAAAAAAATCTGGCAATTACGCACCTAAGAAGCCTCTGCTTCTTAGGTGTAAATCAGGGCCATTGTATTCAAATGCATATACTTTAATATGGAGTTTGTCCCCATTCCCAAACTCATCGAACCATGGGGTAGATCCAAACCTGCGTACGACAGTGAATTAATGCAAGCCTTTCGCATAAATTTACGGTCAGGCAACATCTGCTCATGCGCACGGTAAATGTTCCCCTTAGCGTACATACTATCATAACAAAGTTACGTACGACAGTACTTACGGAGAGGGGGCAGACTCTTCCAATATGACGGCTCTAAATAGCCATTTAAATGAAGGCTACATGGCGGGGGAAGCCCCATTACGACTACGTCTGCGGCCGTACAGTAAGTGCCCAAATTTACTACCAATAGCGGGGAGTGCAGGGGGCATTTATTCTCCTGCAAGAAGGATCTGTAAAGACTTTCAGAACATAACCTTTTTAGATTCACATATTTACAGTTATAATAGAGACTCTTATCAAATATCCTTCTGGGGTGTTATTTTCACCTTTCAAAATATGTATTGGACTCAACAGAAATACCTTTATGTACCTGTGTCCTCTCGAGTGGGAGTATTAAAATGAATCCATGACTCCAAATCCACTGGACATTTAGGTGTATATATAACCCAAGAGTTGCTTGCATGTTGATTCTAATTGGCAAAATGACATGTGTCCAAAGAAAGATCCATCACAAATCACCATTAGGTTTAATTTAACCTCTTCTGGTTCTTCTTCGTCCTTGGACCTTAATTTCTGTTGACTTCCAAAAAGTCTACCTTAAAAAGGACTCAGGTTGAAATGCGTCAGTGTTTTACACACAGGAGGGTGAGCCAGTTACCAGTGTTAACTGCTTTCCATCTGCATTTCCTGGGATAGCATCTTTGTGCAGCAGCGGTTGATCTGGTACAGAGCTCCCTGCAGGTGGGCGATCTTGTCTCCCTTTAATATTTTTTTTTTATGTGTGTTTTGTAATCTTGGGCTTTTAAGGATTTTACACATCTTGTGGTTCTTTTTCTTTATATGTACAACACTGAATAAGAGGTCAAAGAGGCAGATGGAGGATACATGTTTTATTGTTTGAATTCATTTGTTGAAGAGACTTATCTACCTACCTTTGGAGACTGTTTGAGAATAAGAGGACATTCACCAGAAAAACATTCACTAAATTTTGGATTTTGTTTTTATGTACTTGTATATTAAGAAAATTGTGAGCCACTGATTTCAAGTATCTTCACTGTTGGTCAGATTTAGTATTGCAGGACATTTATCTGTGGTACACAATTTTTTGCACATTAGTTTACCTACTGTGACACGTATGTGCACCTGTATTTTGAGTTGGAGTTATAATTTTATAATTTTGCTTTTTTATACATATGTAGAGCCCACTGTAAAGATTCACATACTCATCACTTTAATTAAGTCAACTATGAAGTCAACAGAAATTGAGTTCCAAGGATGAAGAATTATTATTATTAATTATTGCACATGTGATATGTTGTGAAACATATTGGTGATTCTTTATATAAGTAGCTTTTTTTAGGGAATTGCGCCATCACCTAGTGAAATGTTATATTTACATTAATTGTTAAACCTTCTAAAGGCATGACATTAATTCTGATTGTTGTGGATCATCTTACAAAGATGTAAAATTTTATTTGATATTCAAATTTCATATTTCAACTGCATTGCATTCTTAATTATATAGTCTCAGATCAAGGTGCACTTTACATGGAGTGGCATACTTCATCATTTTCTTTTCATCAAATAGGCATACTGAAAAAAACAATCGGACTGTGGAAAAATATTTACTATGTTTCATCATTTATCTTTAAGATGAATGGGGGAACCTTCTATTTACTGTGAAACTTAGGATTCTTTCCACTTAGTCCAGATTTTCTACTCTCCTCGCCTATTCCAACCATTACTGATATGATCACCTATGTACAGGAAGCCTAGCAGAAACGAAATGAAAACATTGGACCAGCATCAGAGCTTGAAAATAAGAGAGGAAAGTTACACCTGGGCAAAGCTATGTTCATTTTAGGGGAGTCAAATTTCATCTGTTGCAAATAGTATTATAGTTTAAAGGTGATGTTTCTTAATCCAAGTCTAAATAACAGTGTAACGGTGAAGCTGGTCAGTATCTGTGTGCAATAGGCAAAAGCAAAGAATTTTCCCTGCATGCAAAGAATACAATTAAGTTGGCTCTCCCTAAAATCACCATGGTTTTATCCAGGTGTAACTCTTCTCTACTTATTTTCAAACTCTGAATCTGGTTTATTGAGAGAAACTCAAGAACATTATAAACAAGCTGGCAGACAATGGCGAGCTACAGCAAATTTTCAAGTGGTCTGACTATCTAATAAATATTTCAAACAACTTATACCTTCTCTAGAACTGGCCCAAAAGTTTTTTGGCCCATTTAAGATAATGGGGTAGATCCAGAAGGTCGTTTGTCCCCGGTTTATTCGCGCCAATTTCGAAAATCTGTATTTCGACCACTAAATTGCGAATTTTCGCTATTTCGAAAGTTCGCTATTACACCCCACTACCTCAGCCCCCATTGAGATGTGTTTTGTGTGACGCTCTGTGCACTCCCATACGTTTCACGCTACGTTACTGAGAGTATTTTCTATGGGGCGCATGCACAGTACTTACCAAAAGGTGATTTTACGTCTCCGCCACGCGTAAATTCGCTCACAAGCGTTGTTCTGGATCTGGGCCAATATCTCAACTCAACCAAGTTTCTGTTTGCTTAGAATTTCCAGCCTCAATGAAAATCTATCCAATTATTTACTGTTTAATGCTTAAAACATTCCATGAGAAACCATTTCCTGGTCACAATAAAACTTTTCCCTTACCAGTCATTGTTGGAGGGAAAGAAGAATTAATTGTTGAAAGGAACCTGGACTCACATCCACATAAATAGGATTCATTATCTGAGAAAATGAAAGGGAAATAGTCCAGAAGAAAATTCATGGGAGCCAGGGGAAAATGTTCAAGCGCCTTAACTGACTATGAAATAAGGTCAAGCAGGTCAATTTCTACATAATCAATACTGCCGTCTAGATTCTTCTTTAATTATAACCGTTGCAATCTACTATCGCATCTGGTTAAAGTGTGGCTACTACCTCATGACAATTTTCCCCAGTTTTCACCAATTTTGGCTTGTCCTTAAATTTGCCTTTATTATCCGCCCTGGTTTTTTTGCTGCTCTGTGTACTGAACCTGACTATCACTGGTCATTCTAAGATTAAGCAAATTACAATTATGGTTTGTATGCCTCCTCGCTGAGCTTGGATCCAGCCCCAGGACCTGTTACAGTGGGACTTCCAAAAAGGCAGTATATGCAACGTCAAGATAATGTGGTAATATTGTGTTTATCCGTGGCCTGACAGCTAAAAGCCCTGTACTATGTACGAATAAATTGAGTACTTTGTAATTTAGTGGGAGGTCCAGACAACCTTCATTATCATCATTGTGTCTTCAGTACACACAGGAAATATACCTTTTGATGTGTATTTGCTTATGCATAGTATACCTCAGTCACAATAATACTTACTTTACTCAGTCTATGTATAAGTTTGCACTTAAATCTAATTTTAGTACATGATCTCTTGTGTCAAAAAAGTCTATTGTTACACCTGTAAATGCGTTTTTTCTATTAATATATAGTTCACTTCTCACTGAATTTGTTTCTACACTTTTATTAATTGCAATACAAGAGACATTATCAAGTTGTTTTTTTCTTTGATTGTCACAGGGTCAATGCTATTTTTGTCAACAAGTACTTTGTGAACTGTGGAACTATGTGAACTCTGTTTATGTGCACTTGGAAAGGTCTAATCTACTGACATCTAGTTGCAAATAGTCCAACTGCAGGTACAATTTTGTTTTTAACTGGTACCCCTGCACCCATTCAAAAAGTGTAAGTGAAGATTGTAGAATACAATTAGCCAGTGAAACATGAAGTCAGCACAAACTGCAACAATTCATAATATGGCAGTGTTTCAGAGTAGAATAGTCATAGGGACAAGAGGAAGATGGAACTATGTAAAACTCCAGAGGCATATAACATAAGATAACATAACTGAATTAAAGAACTCCTGTACAATTTGTGGAGTCAATAAATTTAATAGGGCATTAATGGACTCTAGTAATTTAAAAGCTAAAAATATACAAAAATTATGAAATTGTGGGAAATTCAGAAATTTTTTTTTTACCCAGAAGAGCAGGTGCCAGATCTATCTACAAAGAAAAGAGGGGAAAAAATATTTTGCAGTATAATGTCTATTAACCAGTAGCTAACCTGCCATTACATACGTCAAATAAAATGCACTAGTTAAACACATTTGAAAACATATGATGAGACACCTGCCACTTTCATGGCTTTTCTGCTAAGGTGTTCCTAACAATGGGCCTGATCTGGTCAGATCCGCACCACATTCACTCTTCCAGCCCTCAACCCGTCCCCCGTTTTTAGGTACCTTATGGCACTTACGAGGGCTATAGTGCTACCTTATCTCGCAGAGCAATGTCCGTATGGACATGGACTTAAGAAACAGAAGCTTCTTAGGTGTGAATCAGGTCCAATGTGACACAATATGCAGATTGAACAACTGTATATTAGGCTATAAACTGATTGAGCAGCCACCATTTTGTATAACTATATGTTGTCAAGTAATGATTGTCCTCCTAATTATTTCTCCCATCATTTATTCTTTATAGTAGAGATAAGATGCATCCGATGTTATTCTGATTTTCTATTTATGGCACTGATGCAACATATGTATTGTTTTACTGGATGGACTCCATGATAAAGACATCATCAGTTGGACATCATTTGTGTTGTACAGTGTTCAGGGGCATTAAATGTGTATTGCTCAACACAGTGAGCCAGTAAAGTCACTAAAATGCTCTAATTCTCTTTTATTGTGTTTTTTTTGCATAGAACTATGAATTTGCTTAAATATGACAAAAATAGTTAGCTCTGGAAGTCGGCAAAAAAACCCACAATGCAAAAGCCAGACATTTTTTTTACAACAGCCTGAAAGTATTATACAAATGTAATCTTGAAACCATATACAACTTTAGTTGCTCTCTAGTTACTAACAATTGCCCTTAATAATACAACTGTTTCCTAACAGGAAATACATTCTTTAAATAATTCCTGTCAGTTAAACCTGTGCAAAACCATGTTGAATTTCAGGGAAGTCAGGTTCGTTTTATTCTTTGCCTAGAGGGAGAATATTTTGCTTTTACTTGCTACACACACTCACTGAAAAGCTTTACTTTAAAGATGTTATTTAGAATATAAACTAATTTGATTTGCAACAGAGGAGCATTTCCTGCAGAAGTTTCTACCTGATTTTCTCATATTTTTAAACTCTGGATCCTGTCACACATTACTAATGCTTTTCATCATACATTTAGAAACAGTCTAAAGCCTCAGCTTGCTATGTACCATACACTGGGGTCTATTTACAAACTTCATTTTCATGTGATAATGCCCATTTTCATATGCAGAGAAAAATACTGACTGCGCTGATTGCACACACTTCCTGATTAGCTTTATTTTTAAACTCTAATTTAGAGTAGAGCTACAAAACATCTCCTCTCAACTTATTCTGTTTGCACATTTTGAATTTACCTCCTCAAAGTGGTTTTGCAAAAATGCAGATTTGCTCCATGTCTATGTACTTCACGTTTGTAATAATAAACCATGCATTTATTTTACAGTAATACCAAACCATGCTTGTTGTATTAATATAAATGTTAATGACTTGCCATTTCATTTACATGCACGCCACACTCACTATAGATTAGATTCAGACTTCTAAAGTTTACTGAACTCCTGTGCATTTCATTAGGATTACAGTCGCTTTCCACACATTGTTCATGTGTGCGGTAACAGAACAAGTGTGCTGTGGAACAAAAGTGCTGCAGTGCACTCAAACTGGTCAAATGAAAAACATTATGGATGTAATGGGCATAGATAAATACGTAAAATAGTATTTCCATGAATAACAAATGGGAAAAAGCTTGAAAACTGTCTAGTATGAAAGCTAGACTGCTGTATTAAGTTCCAGTTATGAATCAGAGATGTCCACTTGGGACCACATTCAGACCGTTCATTCGGAAAATACACAGATGTCTGAATCGGGCCCCAACTGGCCATCCCTGACGCATAACGTGGAGCTAGAACATGCTGGAACATCAGTAAAACAGGTAAAAAGTATTTGAACACAGGGTAGAGGGCAGGAACTGTCTAGCACTGAGAATAACACAGCCAGTAGAGATGCTGGGCCTGATTCACATCTTCGTGCGTTTCCTGGCAGTCCTGGATGTTCAGATCTGAATGGGGGGGGGGGGGGGGGCGAGGTCAACCCCATCCCACCCCCCCTAACCAATGAAAACAAACATAATTTACATACTTCCAGAAGCATCTAACAAACATCAAGACTGATGTCTGTCAGGCACAGCTGGCTGCTTATGTTGCTTTGCACCTATGCGGCGCTCAGCACATCTTAACCACTGACTACTCTCCCTTCTTCCTTCTTTATGGTGTGTGGTGTGTGTCCTGCCGGACAGCTCTCGGAACATCTGCCATGCACAGGTACATGGCCAGATATTCATCTGACTTCCGCAATTAACGTGCTTAAGTCAGGTGACTTTATTAAGTCTGAATTCGGACCCTGGAGAGGAGATGAAATTCGGAAGGTCTGTCAGTCACCCACTGAGATGTGCTCTCTTCCTCAAAGTGGAGTAATGCTAATCACTCAGAATGCATTATAACCCATCCATAAATAAGAGGTTTTGGGTTAAGTCTGCAAGTGATTTTGTTATAGGCATTTCTCCTTCTGCCTCTCCAGACTCCCATGCTTCTGGAATTTTCTAGAAATAGATTAGGGGCCAGATTTACTAAGCTGCGGGTTTGGAAAAGTGGAGATGTTACCCATAGCAACCAATCAGATTTTAGCTGACATTCTCTAGTATGTAAAAAGAAAGTGAGAGCTATAGGCAACATTTTCACTTTTCCAAACCCACAGTTTAGTAAATCTGGCCATAGATGTCTGTATAACAGCCCTGTACTAGCATATATCTGCAAACATAATTCACAGCAATCGTATGTCTGTATGTGACTAAAATGGCATCAGAACATTCTTAGCTCAGGGTTGCCGACTCTCCCGGAATGTCCGGGAGACTCCCGAAATTCGGGCAGCACTCCCGGTATCCCGGGAGAGCCAGCAAATCTCCCGCAAGTGAGTATACTAGTGTTGCTAGGCACAGGAAGGGACTTGATGACGCAATTTGCGGCATCAAGCCCCGTCCCGACCCCTAATTTAAGTAAAAACGGGGCCGTATGAGCCAGGCCCCGCCCCCCGCATGCGGCGCAAGCTTCTCTCCGGGATCTCCCGGAGAGAAGCTGCTAAAAGTCGGCAACCATGTCTTAGCTTTTTTTTTTAGTTCCCTCAAATTACCAAATGTGGCCCCTTATGTTTATGTGCCTCATAATGCACATGATTATGCCACACAGTTATGTACCCAGTTCATATAGTTAGGCAACAAATAGTAGAGACCACAGTTCAACTCATCATGGCAAAAGTAATGCCACCAGTTCATATAATTATGCCACAAATAGTACGCAACTTTTCTCCATGTCATCTCTCTCTGAGTGTGCCCCCACATACTCAGGATATATTACCTAGAATCTCTTTGCAGTCATTCTGCAGTTTTTAAAACAGCTACTTTAAATACATGGGGCCAGATCCATATTTACACTAGCCGTAGTGGTAAAAACGCTGTTTTGCATGTTCTGCGCATGTTTTACAACCTGTAACTCTGAACGTACTGACAAGCATATGATCAACAGCATAATTACGGGCGAAGGGAAAAGTTAAGGTAGGGTTTGGAAAGCGTAAAACGGCAAAAATACGTACGACCGAGGGGAGTACCTAGGGGAGTGCTCAGTACTTACGAACGCGTAAATGCGCTACGCGATAAAACGTAACAAGCCCTTAGCTCTGGATCCGGCCCATGGACACTATGCATTAATAAATACCTTAGTAAATCTCAGAGATTGTATATAAGCAAAATGAACACTAGATGGCAATGCAGCATAGGCACTGCCTGACTCCATTCTGACCTATGTTCAAGTTTATTTTTATGGTTGCTCTTATTTCTCATTGAATATTATATTCTAGGAAAATCAGGATAAAATCATAGTGCATTCATCAAATTGAAATATATTTACTCACATAGACAAATTCATACCAAGAGCAATTCCACATACTCCCTACAGTCAGTGAATGGTCATCAAGGGATAATACATGTGTCCTTCTTCCTGCTTTAGTTTATGAAAGTTGGGGAAAGGTGCTGGCAGGGTTCTTGCAAGCACATTATACACCCTCCCTCTTCTCCCCTGGCTTCTGCTTTTCAGATTGGAAGTGGGAAGATGAGCTGTGATGTCTACCCATTACCAACATGGAGGTATAGCTGTGCTACAGTAAGAAGCATTGCAGTATTTTAGACCATACTAAATCCTGCTGTGTGCCTAGACGGGTAGTATGTAAACAAAAACCAATTGTTAGGCCTATGGCCTCTGACCCAGGTTGGAAAATTAAAGCTAAAAATCACTATAACGGGCTGATTCAAAGCTTACACCTTTTTAAGGTGCAAGTTTAGACCTCAGCAATACCATGTTGAACTGCAAGGGGAGACACATAAAATTGTGAAAGTAAAAATTTAAAAGGTGAAATTTCTTAGCTCAAGTCTGTTTCATAGGTTAAACTTAAAGCTATACAGTTTTTGAGTTTTGTGTGCAAAAGTAATGTATTTTCCCTGCATGTAAAAGATTTAAGATTAATGAGCACCCCTTACTTTGCAAAATGGTTTAGCCAAGCTGTACACTTGCACCTGTTTTACTCTTACACCGAAACCCTGAATCCAGGCCAGCATAGCACATTATCACGGTGAGGACCCTATTTCTATTTTTACTCAAGTAGTTCCGGTATAAATAATTAATTTGGCAATGATACATCCCACACTACAATGTCAGCTGTATAATTTGCCAAAATCCGTAACAAATTACCTAGTTGCTGCTCCTGTTCCCATCTGATCACTCCCCCGCTCTGTCCACCCTCTCTCCTCTGCTTTGTCTCCGCTCACAACATCGAAGAGCACCGTTCAGTCAACTGTCAGTGCTCTAATTGTTGCATTAACATATTACAAATGGCTGTCCAGAGTTCCAATTCATTAAATTAATTTTCAGTAAATAAATGTAACAAGATTGATATTACATCTTAGTACTATGTGGTACAGTGGAGCCATAAACTAATTGCACAGTCCTGCAAACCCAGTTTTCTCTAGCTAAAAAAAATCACCTCTTTTTCTAACTTATTACTGCTTCTCATTCAAGACTTCTCCCATGCTGCTACCTATCACTGAAACTCTCTCTTTTCCCAGGCTAACCACCACCCTTTAAAGCTTTAAACAGACTTTCAAAATCCGAATCCTAAACATCAATGGAAAAACGCCACATTTAAGTAAATCTGGATCCGGTCCCAAAAACCAGGTTATAGGGAATGTATTATCAATTTAATCTACTCTGGGCACAAATTAGACTTGAAGATTCCCTTAATTTTCGTTGGCATATTGGGCCTAATCCAGACCCCCGCACGATTTCTGTATGTACGGGGGTCTTAATGTTCACATGGAAGAGGGTGTGGACTCCCCCAGTCACCCCCCTCTCTCGTGCAAGAGATTGTATGACTTATGCAGACAGCCTTAAGTCACACGAGCGTATTAGCGGACCGTCTGACCGCTGATCCACTTGTGATGCCTTATAAATAAATAATAATAATAATGGAAATCCTGGTTTTCTTCTTGTGGTTGCTTAATTGACAAATTAAAAATAAAACTAAACTAAAAATCTTGACATAAATAATTTTTATCATTTGTAGAAAATGTATTCAAATCATTTTTTAGCTTTCCCGTTCCTTTAGTTTTGCGTTCAGAGGTTCTGAACCCTTTTCTCAAGTACCACTAACGGTCCATGTTTTGGATGTCTCCCTGCAAATCCTGTAGAGCTTTTAAAATGTAACTGTCATTTATGGGCATACCTCCAGCAAAGAGATTTGAAAAACATGGTCCGTTAGTGGTACTTGAGAACAGGGTTGGGAACGCCTGGTTCAGAGAGTAAAATGCTACTGCATTGGCCTGATATAGTGCATGCCCTTAATAAACATTGACTACATTCCGCCACCCTTTACTCCCAAGTGACACCCCTCTGAACATAGACAATCGCATCTGTGACTTGTGGTCAGGTCTAGAGTGCCATAACAGTGCCCGTATTTGTTACGGGCATGTGCAGTGTGAAGGTTTTGAGTGCTGTGCTGCCCCATTGAGTCTGGCTTAGGCCCTTTGGGCTGGATCCAGACTTAAAAAGGAGCTTGAAATTAAAGACCTGATTTATACTTAAGAGTGAGTTAGGTGCATGCAGATCCGCACCTAACTCACTCTTCCAGCCCCCACCCCGCCCCCCATTTTTAGGTACCTTATGGCACTTACGAGTGCCATAGGGCTACCTTATCTCTCCGTGCATTGCACCTGCTGGTCAGTATCTGTGTGCAGTAAGCAATTCAAAGATATATCCCTGCATGCAAAGAATACAATTAAATTAATTCCCCTGCAATCAACATGGTTTTTTGCCCAGGAGTGACTTTAAGTTCTTATTTTAAGAAGATTCTGAAGTGTGAATCAGGTCCTTAATTTCAAGCTCCTTGTTAAGTCTGGATCCAGCCCTTTATGTTCAACAGTAGTTAAAGTCCAATAAAGAAATTTTCCCCAATTTCAGATAAATGCTGCCTTGTCCAAATCTAACATCAAACAAATGATTTGCTGGAAGCAAAACAAAAATACACAAGAGAGAGCTAAGATAAATCAGTCCTCTTTGCATATTTTACTACAAATGTCACAATCACTTTACTTAATTCTATTTGACGTTAAGAAAATAAGTAACATGAATATAATTTCAGGAGGTGAATAATTTTCTCCTCTGTCACTTATGTCTCCAGGTCTGAACTGCTGCCAACCTGTTCAGATGTGGATCTATGCACTTGACATTTTACATTGCCACTTTTTTTTTTTTTTTTGCAGAATACAAAATTAAGAATTAAAATGACAATTAATTTGGCAATTCACAATATTAACTATTTTCAGTAACCCTTTTTTTTATTAACTATGGTCAGAGAGGGGACAACACAACTTCATAAGCTTATTTTGAAACATTAATGAAACAGATATTGGACCTGATTCAGAGCTGTACTTCCGTATTTTTTTTCATGAGAAACCACAATGAGAATTCGCACAATGCATGCCCAGAATAGGAGCATGCACAGGAAAATAGACGCAAGGCTACCCAGCCGCCTGTCTGCGCATCTGACATCTCTGCGCATCTGACATCTCTGCGCATCCAACTGCTCTGGCTTAGTGTAACAAAATGTTTATATTTAAATGAGGTGCAAATTTAGGTGCAATAGCAGGAAAAGGTGTCTGCGAATCCGTCGAACGCTTATACTATCTCAGGAGTGTCAGTAAAGTATTAGATAAGAGGGAGCTGTAGACATAGCTTATCTATATTTTAGTAAGGCTTTTGACACTGTGCCACATCGCAGACTGTAAAATAAGGTAAAAAATTTGGGATTGGACATAAGGATAGTTGCATGAATATGAACTTGGTTACAGGATAGACAACAGGGTTGTAGTAAATGGAATCCCTTCTGGGGATGGTATTGTAACCAGTGGAGTACCCCAGGGTTCTGTACTTGGGCCAGTGCTATTTAATATCTTTATAGGTTATATTGCCTGTGTTATCGAGGGGAAAAAATGCCTCTTTGCAGATGACACCAAGATATGTAACAGGGTAGACATGCCAGGTGTGGTACAGAAAATGAGGAATGAGGGATGCAGGTAGACTGCAGGAATGTTCAAAAGTGTGTTCAAAAGTGTGGCAACTGCACTGGTATTACATTAGAATCTACCGAGGAGGAAAGGGATCTAGGAATCATTATTTCAAGTGACTTAAAGGTAGCCAAGCAATGTAACAAAGCAATGAGAATGGCAAGTCAGATGCGTGGTTCCATAGGGAGAGGAATTAGTAGGAGAAAAAGGGAAGTAGTGATGCCCCTTTATAGATCATTGGTACGACCTCACCTAGAATACCGTGTTCAGTTCTGGAAGCCATATCTCTAGAAAGACATAAATACATTAGAGACTGTGCAAAGAAGAGCAACTAAAATGGTCCATGTCCTGTGTAACAAATCATACCAAGAAAGGCTAGAGGAACTAAACATGTATAGCCTGGAGCAGAGAAGGGAGGGGGGAACATGATAGTAGCTTTCAAATACATCAAGGGTTGTGACCAGCTAGAGGA
>WWET01000337.1:675457-697440 GCA_011038615.1 Limnodynastes dumerilii
AATACTGTTGCAACAAATGAAATTTGACTCCCCTGAAATCAACATGGTTTAGCCCAGGTGTAACTTTAAGTTCTTATTTTCAATCTCTGAATCGGGGCCTACATGTGCAAAGAAGAGCAACTAAAATTGTCCATGGCCTGTGTCACAAAACATACCAAGAAAGGCTAGAGGAACTAAACATGTATAGCTTGGAGCAGAGAAGGGAGAGGGGGACATGATAGCAGCTTGCAAATATATCAAGGGTTGTGACCAAAGGAAGAGGTGTAATAGAACACGAGGGCATGAATATAAACTGGAGGGTGGTAGATTCAGAGGAAATGTGCGGAAAAATTACTTCACTGAAAGGGTGATAGATAAGTGGAATAGCCTCCCATCTGCGGTGGTTGAGGCTAACACAGTAGAACAATTTAAACATGCTTGGGATAAACATAAGGATATCCTAAATCTTAAATTAAATTGAGGGTAAATAGGGTCTAGGGTCAGTATAGTCTTAAATAAACAACTGGGCAGACTGGATGGGCCATGTGGCTCTTATCTGCCAATTTCTATGTTTCTAATTCATAGACTCAGGTCATTTTCAATGGTAAAATGACCCATGTGTGTTTAAAGAAATAAAATAAGCAAAATAAATGTGGTTGCACACTCTGGGATAAAGTGCTAATGAGGATTTATTCTTATGAGGGCTATACAGGCCACAGCCTTTGCCCATAGAACTGCAGCTGCAGGGCTGATAAATCTGCCCCTTTTTCCTACATCCAATTCGGAGTTGCGTGTTTTGCGGATTCACACAACTCAGAATAGCACGTTCGACGCTTGCACATAAAACTCTGAATCAAGTCCATTGAGTCTGCGTTATTTCGTTTCACTTGACGATAAATGCACAATAATTGTTAAGTTGCACTATAACTTGATCAAATTGATATATTCAACACATCAACAGCTAATCAGCTCATCAAGATAAAGGTCATATTAAGTGCTTCAGTCTTGAATAGTGATTTGACTGATTCTTTTCCCCACTAGTGCAGTTTTTTTTTTTGCTTAACAACTTGGTTTTCCGCCAGCCATGGAATCAGTTGAGAAGTAACACTAAGCACCATGTATGCTGCTAACATGGCAGTTTAAATTGTCACTTTCTATTAAAAGGTCTAAATCAGAGAGATTTTGAGGAGCAGCGTGCTGCACTGACAGTATAATTAAAAAGGGGAGAAAAAAAAACACTTTCTTGGGGATGTCAGTGCAAACACTGATTTAAATAGCAGTTCAGCAGCTGCTTGCTAATTTAAACTACAGTATTGCTTTCTATTAAAGAATAGACCCTGATTCTGATTTTTTTCTCCTGCCGTGTGACAGCCTGAAGTGCACTGTAGTGCCTGAAAAGGTACTTTCATCATACAGTGTACACGCTGGGGACAAGGAGTTCCCAGAGGAGATTCTGAAAGCCCCCTGCCCACATATTAAATAGGTATAATTACATAACCTTTAAGCCTGACTCTTTAAAACAGCATTTTATGTTTAAATGGAAAAAGTCTTTCCTCCTCTAAAAGCAACATACTGCACCAAGCATAAAAATCAATGTTCTGTGGAATTCCAGTTCTTTCCTTCCTACACAGAATATACAATCTCAAGATGAGCTGGTATACGCTAATGTGTCATATTGTTACTTTTCATTAGCCTCATATATATCTATCTATCTATCTATCTATCTATCTATCTATCTATCTATCTATCTATCTATCTTTTTTTTTAGGTGTAAGTTTAGACCTGAGCAATACCATGATGAATTGCAAAGGAAGGCAAATTTAAATTGTGAATTAAACCAGAATTAGAATTAAGAGGTAAAGTTTCTTAGCTCAACTCTATTTTATAAAATAAACATAAAGCAATACAGTGTTTGAGTTCTATGTGTAAGAATAAAGTATTTCCCTGCACACAAAAAGATTTGAAATTAATTAACACTCCTTACTTTAAAAAATGGTTTAGCCGAGCTGTACACTTGCACCTTTTTTACCCTTAGTGCCAAACTCTGAATCAGCCCCATACTCTGCCATAACTGAAAATGTTCTTTTTGATTGGTAGGTTTGTTCTTCAACCCCATAAAGAATTCTCTGAACCGATTGGAGACATGCACTGTTTTACACTCTCATAAATTATCGCTCCCCAACATAATTGGTAGCAAAATCATATTTAGAGAAAGAATTCATGATCTGTAATACGGGCTGCAATTTAAAATATTGTGGTCAAAATATTAACTGTTTCATGTAACTTATTACCTGTTAGCCAGTGTCAGAATTGAGCAGTGGGGGGACACCGCATGTTGTCACTAATTGGTATTCTTGCTGCCCACCAATAGAATAAGGAGGTGTGTTGGCTGCTGACCTATAGCGAGTTTGTGTGTGAGTGCAAGATCCCCATTTGTCCTCCCTCTCTTCATAGAGTGATTCACTGTACTTCTTGCCTGTGTGCTCTCCAATCCAATCCTTGGGCCAGATTATCAACTAGGAGCGTATTGTGGACGTACGGAGGGGTTTCCTACATTCACTTATAGACTATTACATTTATATTATCAGTTAGAAGCCTCTGGGCACTTTGGATATGAAGATGATCTCTTTATATTAATAAAGAAGGCAAATGAGGGGTATAAGTGAGTATTCATTTCAATAAAGGCATTTAAGCTTTAAACTTGATTTATGTCTTTATATTTTTCTTTGAGGCACTACAGAGGACAGCATGCCCTGGAGCAACACACAATGGCACATATTGCTATTGTCACTAGGGCTGGTTTGAATAAGCTCTGAGCTCTAAGGCCAGCTATTCTCAGGCTGTCTGGAATCATGGTTCCGGACCACACTGCAGATAGCCCCCTCCAGTGGCGTCACAAGGGGAGTGTGAACCGCACCAGGTTATTGATTATTAGAGGGGTGACTTTACCTGACCCCATTGCCAGACTAATAGCCTTGAAAGTGCTATTTACATCCAGAAGAGAACCTTACAATGAAACTATAAATCAAGGTGTCCACAATCCCACAGACACACATCACAAGAAAACCAGCCAGTACTGACAGCTATACAGCATACTGGGACAGGACACAAAGAAACTGTAAACTCCTTTGATCCTGCACAACACCAGAAAAAAGAATAGAAGTGTCAGAGAAAGCAAATTTAATGGAGAGCAGAAGAATTTGGGGATAATAAAAGGAAACAGAAACTTTTTCCCATTGATTATTTGATTGGATGTTGGTGTTTCACCAATATTGGCAAAATGATTCTATCACACTCTGGTTATATATTTGAATAGATTGCTAGATCACTCTTTTGGCTTTAAGTTGGACAATCTATTACATTATTTTACTGCACCATCCTTTGAACGTTGCTTGTGACATCAGTAAGAGGAAACAATTAATATACATGATTATTGAGTCTTGGCTTGAATGATTTCTAATACACTCTATTTGAATTGATAAGATTCTCTGTGGTTTGGTATGGAAGGAGGTCCATGAGGGAAGGGGGGGGGGATTGTGACACCATAAGTTACCGCACCAGGTGATGCCAACCCTAGTGATGCCACTGGCCCCCTGTATGATTCCAGCAGTGCTAGCTATTGGGGTGTACCACACATTTTATTTCTAAATTATTAATTTACAGTTTGTTTGTTTGTTTGTTTGTTTTTTAACTTTGACACAAGCTGGTAGAACTTCAGCTGCTCACACACTGTTATGAATACTCCGGGCTTACCCCAAAGGGAACCGGAGTGATCCAGGAGGAATACTCCGGGTTTACCTGTTTGGAACCGGAGTGATTCCTAAGAAGATCCCACAGAGGTGAAACGAACAAACTTCCGTGGTCCGGAGTCTTACCAACCAGGTGGTTTTCACCAGAGCCCCTAATGGTGGGGATGGACTGCGCGGCCCCTGGCGGCGTGGTCGTCCCCCGTTGAGCTTGGACTCGTCGGAAAAGGAAGTAAAGACACCCCACAGTGAACCGTCAGAGGACAAGAACAACGACTAAGAAGGAGCAGGACCGGTAGGTAGGTACCTACCGGAGACTAACAGACAAAAAACAAGAAACAAGGTACTGAGGACAGAAGTGGATCACGGGACAAGACTAAACGGACGGGGGCTAACTCACAGCAGGCACACAGAGGCTCCGAGGAGATACAAGCACAAGCGACCAGGTAAGTATAGGATAACGGGGCAGGTAAGTACACGAAAAGGAGGAAGAATAAGGAAAGAGAGATACGCTAGGAACTGGGTGGGCAAGGTACAATGGCAGGGCAAGAGGGCTAGCAACAATCAAATACACTAGGCAAGCACAGAGGCAAGGCACTAGACACACAAGAGTAGCAGGTCACAGTTCTGAACAGGCAGAGTCTATAACCGGCGAGGGAATGAGGAGAGAGCAGGTTTAAATATCCTCTGTTGGGAAATGATAGGCTGAGCTGCAGTACTGTGAGTGGCCAGGAGCTGGGGGGCGCGGGAGCGCTTTGTTTATAAAAAACACGT
Source organism: Limnodynastes dumerilii (assembly GCA_011038615.1). NCBI lineage: Eukaryota > Metazoa > Chordata > Amphibia > Anura > Limnodynastidae > Limnodynastes > Limnodynastes dumerilii. The sequence goes on from WWET01000337.1 coordinate 679,957, forward strand.
GGGTAGCGCGCGCCTGCTGAGAGATGCGGCGGCGCGCGTGCACAGAGGGAGCCTGCAACCCACGTGCAGCGGGGATCCCGGACAGAGTGTCAGAAGGACGGGGACGGAGCTCCAGCTGAAGGTAAGATGCAGACAGGCCGGGGGGCTGGCGGCACCTAACAGTCCCACTTTCGAATTTTTGCATGCACGGAGTGTTATCACGCCCTGTCATATGGATTTGTGCACGTGTGGGAATCAACTCCATACACACTGAGATCCGGGGGCTGATTCAGAGATGCGATTGCAAAAAGATCGCAAATATACGCATCTAATGTTAAGATCCTAACAGGTTCCAGCCCACTGCATTGTGCCCCAAACATTAAACTGCAGTTTCCACACTCTTGACCGCTCCTCCAGTCTACCTAGATCATCCCTCATTTTGTGGGATGTGGTTCCCCGGTTAGAACGGCCAGTTTTGAACTGGCTGGGATTTCGATTGCATATGCCTCGAGAAGGCATTGCAATCGATCCACGGAGCACTGAGCTTTCGGTGATCCGAAATGGTAAGAAAAAATAGTCCCCTACTCCTTTCCCTAATTCTAACCCTAACCCTCCCCTCTCACTACCTTAACCCTAACCCTCCTTTGGCAGCCTGACCCTAACCCTCCCTCCCCTGCAGCCTGACCCTAACCCTCCATCGGCATACTTCACCCATTCACTTTCGCAATTAGCGATATCCCTCCACCACACCTCTGCCGCTGCTAGGGTTAGGGTCAGGCTGCAGGGAAGGGAGGGTTAGGGTAGTGAGAGGGGAGGGTTAGGGTAAGAATTAGGGAAAGTAGTGGGGGTCTACTTTTACTACGTTTTTGGAGCACCGAAAGCTCGGTGCTCCGTGGATCGATTGCAATGCCTCCTCGAGGCATTTGAATCTGGCTGATCAGTCCTGTGATGGTGTTTCTGCATATGTTTCTGTGTTAGTGTGCAAGCTACATGGAAATCTTCTAAATGCTGGTACGTTGATTGTAAATGTTTGCTTTTAACTTTCGGGATAGAAAATTGTAATAGATAGATAGATAGACAGACAGACACACAGACGTGATGATAGATAGACAGACAGACGTGATGATAGACAGACAGACAGACAGACGTGATGATAGACAGACAGATTTATAGCTATTAACACTCTCTTGCATTCATTACAGAGAGACAGACAAACAAGCAAACAAACATATTGCTAGATTTAAAAAACTGTGGGGGAAAAAATGAATAAAAACTCAGATTCTATCTCTCTTGTTCCTATTACATACTGGATAATGTCAGCTAGAATCTGATAGGTTGCTATGGGCAATATCTCCATTTTTTTTATTTTCTGCTGTTTAGTAAATCTAGCCCATAGTGTTAATTGTGAAATAAAGCTAGATACTTTTACATTCTATATGTAAGAATTGTACGTTTAGACATGACTTCTATTTGTTCTCTTACAAGATGATCAAATAATTCTTTTGAAAGCTTGGCTACATTTCTGACTTAGATGCATTCTAAAATGAGCAGCTGTAATAGGTGACATTTAATGCTAATAGCTCATCATTTGCAGCCTGACTGAGAGACCCTTGTGTTATTCAATATATTTTTTCTTAAGAGTTTTTGAGTTGGTAGACACAAATGAGTCATAACATTTAAGCTCTCTATCACATTCACAGCTGTTACAGTTATTACCCTGAAGGGCATTGAGATAGTCATCTTGAGATAAGTATCTATATATGATGGTTAAATGTACAATTCTTGTGTGGTACCAATTGCATTTTGCAACTTGAAAGCACGCCACATTTTATCACTTTTTCCTGTAGCAAAATTGAAACTGTGAAGATCGATTTGCTTCTGACTCTTGAATAAAGAATATTATTCCAATGATTGAGATCAAAGATAATTTTCTTTACAGAATAATGGAAGTTTAGCTTGTATTTACTTTGTGAGAATCGTGGGGAGGTGGTTACACAGCTAGAGTGTTCGTACTTCAATCAAAAAGAAAAATGAGTATTGTATAAGAAGTTGTTGCATCTAATTGCTTGCATTATAGAGAATCCACTTGAATATGTATCATATGGGGGCAGCTATTTCTATTAATATAGAAAACATTTATTCTAGATAATAGTATGCAGGTATTGTGAGTTGTGGATTTAACTCCTTGTAAAGGTAACCTGCCTGCCTTGCCTGCAAGTTACATCTTATTTTCTTCAAGTTTGTAGAGTGTTTTTACACTTTACACAACTCAATCCTTAGAGTGAATAATGAAAATATGGTGACCCCTCTCCAACCAGCCCCTTCTTCCTATGCTTATTGTCTTTTCTGTTATAAGTGGTCACAGCATCCCCCATTCCTTCTTTGTTTTGTTACAACGCATGAGGTACTTCCGGTTTGCCTATTTGCGGTTTTCAAATCAGCCAATTTCCGCTTACCCTGTAACCTATATCAATCGCCAGTTTAGACGTGTCCATGGCTAGGGCAACTGCCTTGTCTAATGGTGACCTGATGGTTAAATTAATGGACAAATATATTTGCAGAGCAGTAAGGTACTGCAGCAATGATGCCAAGAGACAGGCATATTTGCGCATCAAGCGCGCACTTAGGGCTCTATTTGGCATGCGCACAAGCGTGGCCCAAATCCAGCATCGCTGGGCATACCTAAAAAGAAGGCAGCCAGAGAAGCTTGCGAGAATACGCCGCTAATTGCACAGACAGGCTTTATTTTTCTAACACGTTTTTGAAATTAACACTTTATTATATGTCCAGGTGTTGCAGAAGCCATCTTTTTTGTTTATATTAGGAAACATACTTGTATGTTATATGCAAATTTTTGAGTTTCTTTCAATGCACAGGAGGAAGGCGTCATAGCCATCACCATGCGGTGCCACAACAGGACGATGAGCAGCATGAGGATGAAGCTGTGTCGCAACAGCAGGTGGAGGCAGGTCAACTGCATAATGTTGAGGCGGTGGATCCAGGACAGCTGATACTGGAGAAGGATGAGGCCTCTGCAGTATGTAGCAATATTCATACTGAGAGAAGGGGAATGTGTACAGGCCCTCAAATGTTTTTGTGTCCTGAAAACCACAAGATTTTAAATGGAGAAACGAATGTCAAAATGGAATAACAAAATGTATGTCAGGCCAACTTTATGGGACTAACTCAAATCTACATCATACTTAAAACAAGCGTTTTGGTTTGGTGCTTATGTCAAAACTTTGTTTATTATAATAATTATTAAAATGTTCACATTTGTCCAAACTAAAACACTGTAATGGCAGTATATTATACACATTTTGGTATATGTATTAAAATGTAAACATAAAAATGACCCACAAATATAAAAATTTTTAGTGATCACATTGGCTACTCAGTTCATTCATTCTTAGGGCCTCATTTATTAAAAAGCGATTTCTAGCCGCGATTTAAAATCGCGGCCCATCGCGGCGATTTTGCCGCAATTTTTTTAAAAAAGTTTTCAAATTCATTAACAGGCGGTTTTTTTCAATCTCAGGCAATGCTCCGCGATGTTTAAAGGGCTTAATCGCGTGATTTTCATTAGAAAACCACCGCGATTAGCCCTTTAACTAATTGTGGCAAATCGCCAGACATTGAAAAAAACCTAAGTGCTGCATGGCTGCAAGTCGTAGCCATGCTGTACTGATGGAACAACAAGGATCAGCAAAGCTGATCCTTTTAATTCTATCAGCACAACATGGTTACACTAATGTTTCTTTTTTTTTTTTTTACACTGTACACGCAACACTGCAAGTGTAACCATGTTGTGCTGATAGAATTACAAGGATCAGCTTTGCTGATCCTTGTTTTTCCATCAGTACAGCATGGCTACGGCTTGCAGTCATGCAGCGCTGAGTTTTTACACACACAAAAACACATGTCTGTTATACGGACATGTGTTTTTGTTGGTTCCGATCTGCTCAAAAAATGAAATCGCACCTCTCTGGCTGCGATTTTATTTTTTGTGATTTAAAGGCGATTTTACCGCGATTCGGTGAAATCGTCTTTAATGAATTACAAACTTTGTATGTTTATAATGAAAAAAATCGGGACCGCGATTTTAACACCCGCGATTCCAAATCACACTCAAATCATGTGATTTGGATCTTAATGAATCCACTTTGGCTATTTTTAAGCTCCAAATCATGCAATTTTGCCTAAATCGAGCTTAATGAATGAGGCCCTAAAAGTGAGGTGCTGTCTTAAGCTGGCCATACACTGGGACAATTATCGATCCAACAGGGAGGAGCCCGATAAACGGTACGAAGGGAAAGGTCCCATTATCAGCACCATACACCTCTCCTGCTGGGACCGATGATCCTAGCAAAAGAGGAAGGGGGGCCAGAGCAGAGCGATGCGGCTGCTGCTGCAGATCTGCTGCACTGACACTATTGAAGCATACTTCATAGGTGTCAGTACAGCAATACACAGATCTGCAGCAGCAGTAGTGCAGGGAGTAGTAGAGACAGGGATCATCCGAAGCCATGCTATGTGGAGCGCAGCTTTGGCTGATGCCTGTCTCTACTACTCACTACTTGAAGTATACTTCAAAGGCGTCAGTGTAGCATTATACATAGATCTGCAGCAGCGGCCAGTATATATATATATATATATGTTTCTGGTGCGTTAATTGGACTTTTAAAAAATCGATCCTGGCCACTAACTAGAGCGATTTTTTACCTGATCCACGATAATTGTAGGATAGTCGTCTGATGTATGGCCAGCTTTAGCGAGACCTTCCTAGAATTGCTTTTGTTAACTTAAAGTTACCTTTTACCTGAAGGTGCGACTCATTGTATTTGTAGACCATACAGTTTGGGCTTATTCATTTTTTATGTACTCTAATGGACCTAGTTAACTCCCTCTGCCCAAATGATGTACCCCCTCTTCTTTATTTATTATTCTCCACTTTCCCTCTTTTTTCCAATTTTACATTTCCCAAGATTAAATTAATTAATGCTAAAAAAACAAAATACAGCTGGTGCTTTCTTTTCCTTTGCCACATAATATACTGATATATACATGTATAGACCACATTCACATGCAGAAATGATTGCATACTAACTGTAAAAGGTTTGAAACAATGGATGTCATTGGTGAGTTGGGTCATGAGATATTTCAAATATGGTACTAGTTGAATTTGTGTGTTTTTTCTGATATTACATGGGTTTCCTCTGTGTTCATGTATGTCCTTCAGACTTAAAAACCATACTGGATGATATAACGAGTAAAATTAGACATGTGGGACCTGAGTCACACAAGAATGAGTTTAGGAGCGTTCTTTAATATACACATGGACTTGATCTGTAAGAACGTCTCACAGATAGTAAAGAATCAAGCTAGCCACACCCCCAGCTTCTGGATTGCTAATTACATGCAATTTTCTTGGTGCATATATAAAAGTTTTTTCTACTGTGAATCAAACGTAAGGCGTTTTGCTTGCTTCGTTAAGGAAATGATGATCAGCAGGTGGGATCCCTGGTAGCGTTTAAATAGTCTGGCTAGCCAATCAGGAAGATCTTGTGCATTCACGAGGAAATTCCTGCAGCAATTCAAATACAAAATAAGCACTAGTATATAACATCTTAAAATGTGGTAGTATCCAGTGAGCATTACTTTATCAGATTTGCAAATAACAAACACAAATTTCAATATCAGTTGTTAATTATTCAAAACTGCTCCACAAGGGAAACAATTTACAGTGATTCTTTTTGTTCTTTCAATAAAGCACCTTGTAACTATAACGAGTAAAAATATCAGTCACATACAAGGGAATTAAAACAAACATAGTATGCAGGTCACAAATCCCTCTTAAAAAGCTATCCTCCAAATTCTACGGGGAAAGTATTTTCTTAATGTCATGCAACAGTGTTTTAAAGGAATTTTATTAATTTGAAGTAATAAAGACAACCAGATATTGGGCTGGATCCAGACTTAAGTAAGTGCTTGAACTTAGTTACTCATGGGATAAACCATGTTGATTGCAGGGGGAGTCAAGTAAATTGTATTCTTTGCATGCAGGGATATACTGTATCTTTGAAATGCTTACGGCACACAGATACTGATCAGCGTTACTATCACTCTGTTATTTAGACTTGGAATAGGAAACATCACCTCTCAACTCCAATACTGTTTGCAACAGATAAAATATGACTCCCCTGCAATCCACATGGTTTATCCCAGTAGTAACTAATTTTAAGCACTTACTTAAGTCTGGATCCAGCCAATTGTTTGTATTATAACCTGCAATATAATCACTGCATTAGGTTATGATAAAGAATAATATTCATACTGTATCACAGTTATCAATTCATTATAAAAAAGGAGTAAAGGTACTGCATTCATTTAGACCTTTTGGGGAGATAGTGTTCAGTAAGAAGATCCACTTCAATCCTTTCTGCAAAAGCAGCTTATTGATTTCACTTTTTCAATTATAAAGGCCCTCAAACCATATGGCTCCATGTTATGAAACTTAAGAAAATGGAGGGCTATTGGTGATAATAATTCTAGCCGCATTTCTTACTCTTTCTAATTGAGACATTGGGGTAGATCCTCGGTAACGGCCGACAGGGGAATTACGTACATGTTGTACGTAATTCCCTTGTTTTGAAGGATGTGTGCATGCGCACAACCTTCTTAAGACGCCGTAAGGGCCGGCATATGTAACGTACGTTACGTACGCCGGCTCATACAAAAAGGGGGCCGCATACCTAATCGTAAAAATTAGGGTAGGAATCTGGACATGTAAGTATCCAGATTTACTACCGAGAGCGGGGAGTGCAGGGGACGGGCCCAATGTGCTCAAGGAGCCTAACTTTAAATTTCCACATGGTCTTCTCTATGTATTGATGTCCACATTGGACATCTAAAAAGCTTTGGTCTTTTTTGTGAGACCTTACTTTCTTGGTGATCTGCAGATTTGGTTGGCCATTGAGTAGCACCTGGTTAATTAGTATTTCAAAACCAGTGCAATTCCACATACCATATTATTTATTAAACAAAGTACAAAAGAGTTGGGAAAGGAAATGGGAAAGTTTCTAGGGTCACCTTTTATCTATCACTGGTTTAGACAAAAAGAGGAACTGTGGAAGTCTTGCAGATAATTATTGGTAATATTGGTAATTATTTATTAAATACATTCTAGGAAATGATAGCTAAAATCTCCATTCTCCTGTTTGAGAAACTTTAGCAACTAGTTTATCCCTTTTAGTTGAGAGAAGGTGTATGTCTCAACAAGTGATTTAAGGCATTACTTAGGGATTGCCTGAGTCAACTGCTAGTAAACCTTGTAGTACAAAACTATTTGATGTTTGCTGTTCACTTTGATGAAATCCCTGTGTTGAGTAATCAGGAAATGGTTGGTTTACAATCACCGTGAGGATTGCCACCCTTTCCCAACCACATGCTTTAAAGTGCTCAAAAGTTCTTCATTTTATTTCAACTCCATGTTTTTTTTAATCCAGTTATATATGGATAATATAAAGAACAACTTGCTTAGAAGCTCTGGGAACAAGTCTCTGTTTATAGCTACAATTTTGTGTGGTATTCAAGGTCTTCATAGGCGTAGAAAGTATTGTACATACAATTAACCAATTCTTCTGATAAATCAGATAACAAAAATATGTCCTAATTTTATGAGGTGTTTGTAGGCTGTCAGTGAAAGGGTATAATATTTCCAATTAGCTTTTTATAGCTTAATTATGATTGCTGATCTGATGAAGATTTTGTTGCAAGATGCTATATCTGATTTGTGATCTTAGATAGATAAAACATGACTCAAGGCCAATAACCTTTAGTTCAAGGACACTCTTGTACTCATGGTGTTATATATGTGTGTTCCTAGGATTTTTTCCAGGTATGGTGGTAATAAATACTGGACTCTCGAGTATATAAACATATATATTGCATTGTATGTTTCATTGTATTCACCATGTCTGAATAGGAAAACAGCAGTTCATGGTCAGCAAAGGTGCCATTGGATTATTAGGGCACGGATTGGTATTTCATTAATAGGGTTAAAGGGAGGGAGATCCACCTATAGGAGTAGGTAGGGGAATTCATCCACAATGAAGTCCTCCTATCATTGGGTCGCCATGACCTTTGAGTGCCGCCATCAGCTTGGCTAAGCCCTTACGTACAATCCTGTATTCCTCATGCTTGGAGATACATACGGAACACTTAAGATTGGGTCCTTGTGGCGGCTCCCCAAATCGCACGTACAAGAGCAACCCTGCTCTCCTGCATGGGTGGTTGTGGAAAACCAATTCCGTACACTAACCTCCACAGCAGAATTTAGCCCTAACTGTGGATACGGTTCATACTTCTTAAGCGACAGCTTATAGCCACTAGTATCACTCAGAATACTTATACAACCTTCCACAACCTCACTCATTGTAGAACTTCTACATAATATATAGGCAGAGTGCCAATCAAAATATTGCCTTTTAAAGCCCATTATGTGTTTGTAATTTCCTATCTATTGTTGTGACAATTGGGGCGATTATTTATTCACCCCTATCAGAGTTTGTTTCTCATTCTTGAGAAGGCACCTTACAATTTTGGTTTCTGATATAGGGCCGGATTCAGATTTAGTAACGTCAGGTGACTTACACACGCAAGGTGCGCCCTCCAGATGTTACGCTAGGGTTACTATAGTAATCCTAGTGTAGCAACAATCGGACGGAACTTTGTTCCGTCCGAGCCCATTTCCGAGGATCACTGATCCGCACAATTGAGTTAATGCAGGCTTATGGCAGCGTAAGCTGCCATAAAGCCCGCACGACAGAGGGGATTGACAGGGGGTGTGCACTCCCCTCTGTTTCGCGTTATTACAGACCCCCGCATGCACGGAACACATGCAGAAGTCTGAATCTGGTCCATAGTTACGGTTTTTATTTTACTGCCACCATCTTCTAATGTATTCAGCCTTACGATAAGAGTTTTCTAAATGTGACGAGTACATTCTCTTTGCATTCACCTACATTTGTCTTTGGAATCCTTGATTTTAAAACCTAGTTTTGAATATCATCTCTTCTGTTCTATTCCCGACCCTTATCTGAACTGATACCATTTTAGCTCATTAGCGAAGCATCTGTAATGTGGGGGTTCTATTCAAAATACTGCAACCAGTAACCTCCCAGTAAAGTTCAGCTTTATTCAATATCTTTCTTCACTGTGTGATTTGCAGGAAGCTGTGTGGAATTTTCCGGCTTACAATTACTGTAAATGAAGTTTCTTGTCACACCTCACTAAAAGTTCTTAAATTGAAAAGTCTTTTCTGTGCCTGGATAAATGTCAGTGGTTCTGTTATTTTATGTTTGAATACAATAACGAAACCACTAGGGTTGTAAAGTTTACAGGACATAAATGTTGCTTTGTTCACACAACTCCTCTCAGTACTTCTTATTCAGGATTACCAATTTTTTTTATTTAAGCAAGTGCAATAATGATGTTAGTTTAGCAGATTTTGAATTAGAAGCTTTGGGCCGTATTCAGAGATACGTTTTTTCTGGAAGTTTTATGCATATTTTTACGATCCGATGAACTGTGCATGCGTAGTAAGTAAATTCACGCAATCTACGTTGATTTTACGCACGGAAGTCCATTAGGCACGGACTTGTGAAGATCCCTACGGAGGGGCGTATAATCTGTCCGGAGAAAGTAAAAAAAAAACTCAAACAACAAAAATAAATATAATGTAATGTAATTTCCAAGGTTTTTCAGAGGGGAGGGAGGGGGGGTCTTTGTCTGGGAATTTCTTATTGAAAAGATGGTAACCCTAGAATTCTCCTGTCCCAAAAAGTGCTTTGCGCATGCGCCGGATGACTCCGGATGATATCACCGACGCGCTGTTCATGACGTGCCTTTTCTCCCTGAAATGATTTTTCAAAAGTAGGCAACCATGACTTATAATGCTGACTGCCTTTATCTTGGATTCAAGCACTTCAAACAATAGAAAATTCAGAAGGAGAATTAAACAAACTAATGTCAGGAATCAAAGTAAATTGCAGTTTAAATATAAACAGTATTAGAAGAACAGAGAATGAATGACTGGGGCATTGTTAATGTGAAAGGTCACATATTCAATGTGCAGCCGTGCTTTGCTTTGATGATGACACCTTTTTGTTTCCACTCTACATGTGATTTATATTAATTTGCCTTTTGTCATTATGATGGTTCACTTTAATGCCTGATTATACAATTACACTTATTTAATGAGACTCTGTCTTCTGCCTTAGAGCTTACTGGGGATATAAACCAATTTTATTTCATTTATTACAAAAAAAATGAATTCAGTGGCATTGTATGAACACCGAGACATGAGATTTTAATAATGCGTTCAAAAAACACACGAATGACTATGACTGTGGCGTATCTGAAAGCACCAATTATGGGCTCCTTGGCTTTATGGCTGCTGGTGTTGTGTGTGGCTACTGCTGTTCAATGCTTTATGTTTAATTCCCAAGTGAGATATCATAAAGCACAGCACTCCATTATATACACTTATCAGTGGTGAAAGTAGACAGACTCGGACACCAAGTGATGAGCGGTGTCTCAACTACTCGCACCTTCCAACCAACCCATTTGGTGCATGCATAATGTTGTCGGTGAGTACCAACTGCTTTGCGAATGTCCAAACAACTTTCATTAACTTAGCGCTCAGCAATCAGTCTATGAGTATCTTGGTAAAATCAGGGGGAGGGGAGCAAACATGAAGCTCCAGATTTACTAAGCTGAGGGTTTGGAAAAGTGGAGATAGCAACCAATCAGATTCTAGCTCTCACTTTCCTATTACATACTAGAGAATGCTAACTAGAATCTGATTGTTTGATATGGGCAACATCTCCACTTTTCCAAACTCGCAGCTTAGTACATCTGGCCCAAAATGTTCAGACATGATTGCAGTTGATGAGTAGGTGACATTTACAAGATAAATTTAAAATGAAAGTTTAAAATTAAAGCTATTCAGCAAGTTTGTGCTAAAACAAAGTATTTCCTGTGCATGCACAAAATACAGTTTTCCCACCTCACATTAATATATGGTTTTTCCAGGTAGAGGACCTATGACCTATGACCTATGAGCACCTCATAGCAAGTCAGAAAAGTGCAGTCAGCAGATGATTTTCATGTGTGCGGCTAGCTGAACACTCTCAAACTAGCACTAAATAACTTGCCAGCAGATAACAGTTTAGTGCTGTTGCTCCTGGCAAGTGCAGATTGGGCAACTGTCCTGGGTCACATTCACCTCCGAGCCCTGTAGCAGCTGCACCCCCTGGACCGGATCCATACCTCTGCGACTGCTGCGGGAGTGAAGGTCCACTGATGGATCCCTGCTGTAAACTCTGTAAAAGCAAAGCAAGGCCGCTCCCCTCGCTTGTATGAAGTCATGCTTCAAGGACACTACTTTAATTAACACAAGGTTGGCGACTTTTTTTTTAGCAATGCATGCAGGAGGCGCCCCATGCATCATACTTAGCCGGTTTTGGCTGAAATAGGCATCGGGACAGGGCTTGATGGCGCAAATTTCGTCATCAAGTCGCTCCCTGGCAAGGGGGCAGGACTTAAGGCCGTGGTTTCCATGAAGATTTGCCGGATCTACCGGGATACCGGGAGAACTGCCCAAATGTTGGGAGTCTTCCGGACATTCCGGAAGAGTCTGCAACCCTGCTTTAACATATCCGTACCATACACGCTTAAAATGTAAATATGAATTGTACTAAGGACTGAAGTCAGTGCTAGTGATTATAGATTTCAATCTTGCTACAAAAACTTACAATAGCACAATGTCAGGACTTGACTGACTATTAAAAGGGCAAATGTACAAAGTTTTACAATAGATTATTATAATAGTTTACCGAGATTTCCTGAATCTTTAAAAAATAAATCAAAGGCATCCTGTTAAGCTTAAATACTTCCCTATACTATGCTGCCTGCAAACAACAATACAATAGCTTTACAGGGAATATCCTTGTTTTGTCATATGTTTTCTGTTTTTCTGATAACATTCTAAGTAATCCCTTGGTGCTGACTGGTGTTTGGATAAGAAATGTGCACATTTTCCCCTTAGCTCCTGTAACTACTATAATTGTTTTTTTAAAGTTTCCAAATTTATCACAGCTTTCATGTTGAAATTCACTTAATCTGATTTGAGAAGACCCATGTGTGCCCAAAGTTCGCTGAACCTGTAGTAATTGCATATGTGTCTAATTACTGGAAAGGAAATTCGGCTTTCACATAAAATATCCTCTTTATCTGTAAATACACCATGTGACACCATTGTTTGCTTTAGCACATAAACCACCCATGCTATATTTAAAACATTAACATAATTAGCATGAGACATAAGGGTTAGTGCATCTTAATTTTTCTATACACTAATGCCTATAAAAAGTGAAATTAAAGCAAACACAATTACAAATACTTGATACATTTTACCGACTTACTGATCAAATCAGCATGTTGAAATAGTGTTTCCACAGGTTTTTGTCTTTCATAACTCAAAACAAATTGGTTTCACTGGCCATGGTAAAATGGCTGCTTGAATAGTGTGAGTGAGGTGTGAAGTCCATTATTAAGTACCTATTAAGTACCATACAGGGGCCATTTCAATCATAAAAAAAAGTTTTATTTGAAAAAGCATTTGATTTGTGATATGTATCAAAGAAGAATTATGAGAAAGAAAATCAAATCAAAAACAGTAATAAGTTCCAGTTCCTGAAATCACATGACCAGGCTATCCAATCCTGGTCATGGGCACTCTATTTAAACCTGCTGCACAGTGTAACCTGTGCCAGAACAACTTGTTCACTTAAGATGCCTGGTTGATCCATGAGCAGCACTGCAGCATTCATTGTTAAGCCTCTCAAGTCTGTTTACATCAAATATGTCCAGGTCCTGGTCTTGTCTTGGTCAGGTCCAGTCCAATTAAGTCTGTCAACTCCAGGTCCTGTCCTAGTCAAGTCAAGTCCAGTCAAGTAAGTCAAGTCCAGGTCCAGTCCTGGTCAAGTCCAATCCAGTCACGCTTGTCAAATCCAGATCCAGTACTGGTGAATTCCAGTTCAGTCACACTTGTCAAGTCCAGATTCAGTCCTGGTCAAGTCCAGTCCAGTCACGCTTGTCAAATCCAGATCCAGTCTTTGTGAAGCCCAATTCAGTCACACTTGTCAAGTCCAGATCCAGTCCTGGTCAAGTCTAATCCAGTCACACTTGTTAAGTCCAGATCCAGTCCTGGTCAAATCCAGTCCAGTCACGCTTGTCAAGTCCAGATCCAGACCTGGTTAAGTCCAGTCCCATCAAGCTAGTTAAATTCCAGTACTGAAGCAGTACAGGTTAAGTCAAGTCTGTTCAGTTCCAGTCCTATTCCAGTTCATGTCAAGCCAAGTCTATCCAGTTCTAGTCCTGGTCCAGTCCAGGTCAAGTCAAGCCAAGTCCAGTCTAAATATATCTACCCATTGTGCTAGCTCATGAGCAAGTCTTATAATAAGCCTTCCAGTTTCAAATACACCGTGATAATAGGAGAACAATTAAGAAGTTGTAAAGTGCTTTATGGTGGGGGAATGTAGAACTGTATTTAGGGGGTATGGAGCAGTATTATGTGTGTTATTATTATCATCATTATCATTATAATAACTTTCATAGTGCTAATCCTAGTGGCCTCAAGGCCTTTGTTCTAGAGAAATTTATACCAAATTTACGCGGAGGTGATTTAAATTCCATCTTGTTACAAAAGGAAGCACGATGGATCTATTTATTAAATTTTGTCTCTCCATAGGAACTAAATGAGAACATCTCATATATCTCCTTTTTATAATAAATGAATTCTAATTCCCTGGGGGTTACATGTAAAAAGTTTTTGCAAGCTAATTAGGTCAAATTATTTATCCACAGAATATCTTGAGTTACCATATTTATGGCTCTCTACTACTAACATTTAGAGATTTACTTTCTTTATACAAAATAAATAGATATTTGATGGAGTCAATAATACATTCATGCCTTACAACCTAAGAATAATAAGCATATTTATTTATACAATTTTATAAAATCTTGTCTCAAATTGTTGCATACAGGGTTGTTTGGTAATAGTATCATATATGGAATATACAATTGGCTGGATCCAGACCTAGTTAAGTGCATGAACTTAGTTACTCCTGGGCTAAACCATGTTGATTGCAGGGGAGTCATATTTCATCTGTTGCAAACAGTATTAGAGTTGAGAGGTGATGTTTCCTATCCCAGGTCTAAATAACAGTGTGATAGTAACGCTGGTCAGTATCTGTGTGCAGTAAGCAATTCAAAGGTATATCCCTAAATGCAAAGAATACTAATCACTTGACTCCCCCTGAAATCAACATGGTTTAGCCCAGGTGTAACTAAGTTCAAGCACTTAACTAGGTCTGGATCCAGCCCTATGTGTGTAACCTAAGCTGCAATATTATTGAATATACTAATAAAATTCCTTATTATTATGCTTCGCATATCTATCATGAGCAAATACTGAATTTTTACATCTTTGCAATAACTGTGATAGTACTCATAATTTACTATGACATGGAAATCATCTATATTATAAATATAATCTGTGAGAAAAAAATTTTTGAATCCTTTAAGAAGAATTTTCCAATTTCTTTTTATTTTGGGAGATATAGTAGGTAACTTCCAACTCCTATACTTGTTGTTACTTTGAATCAACCTTTGATCTTTAAAACTGTCAGTGAGATACTTAAACCCCTTTAAATTTGTATAGGGATCTTATGCAATGAATTATTATGTGCTGCTAATGTCCACTATTTTCTTCCGTTTGTCTCAATTATCACAGGTGGGATTATCTGTGAGTACCACATGTACACTTTCCAAGCGCTTGATTGGTTGATGCAAGCTTATTTAACTCTGCACCTGTGAAACCGACGTATGCACCTTGGAAAATCCTCTTTATATAGGTGAAACGCGCGTTGGTGGTATTTGTGATCTACTCCGATGTGCACCGGAGGACCGGACTTTTAACCAACACATGCAGTGACTGTACGGGAGGAATAGCAGCTTACTGTTATCAGAGGTAAGGGAGGGAAAGATACAGCCCGGCAAGGTGAAGCACGCCCGTGAGGAGGCTAGAATTAACAGGGACAGCGTCCGGTCATAGTGAAGCCGCATACCTCCGCATACCTCGGTTTATTTCTTTCTATATATGCTACTGCATGTTATTATCGAATGTGTGTTTGCTTAGACACTTCAGATGCATGATAATTTCATTCTTTTGTATGATATTTCACCTATTTTAACCATATTTATGAATAAACATTAATCTTTTATAAACGTATCTTTGCAATTGGCTCTGTGATATTTACAGGTGTGCGCCCAAAACCTCATTTTATATCCAGGTGCATAATTTCTCACATACATGCATTTGGTATTTTCTATACTTATTTATTTTCTCTTTTTGGGGTAGATCCAGAACTACGTGTGCAATACGTTTCCACACGTAACATATTTTCACACGCGTATGTTCTATACACTCCCCTAGGCACACCCCGCTTCCCAAACCCTACCTTAACTTTTTTTAGCGTAACAGCGTACGTCCGCTAACGGATGTATAGACTACGTGAACGTACGCCGCTTAGCACGCCCATACTGTACACTTTACATACACACCTCCACCTACTTCACGTAAAACGAACGTATTCTTGACTCACGTAAAATTGGCACGCCAACGCGTAAGTATTTACGAGAATGGCCCATACGTTCACAATTACGCTACGCTAATGAGCGTATTTTCTATGGTGCGCATGCGCAGTACTTAGAAATAGGCCATTTTAAGTCTCCGGCACGTGTAAATTCGCTCTGATGCGTTGTTCTGGATCAGGCCCTTTGTCTTTAACTTTATAGTAGGTTCTCTTTGCTGCACCCTATACCTGACATATGACAATAATATAATATATCTATACATCTTTCTGGCCAGTGCGATACATAACCATAGTTTTGTCTAAATCAAAATGGTAAACTGTGCAGCTATATGAGGGGCTGGAGTGAAGGTCAGTAAATATCAAAAATTGTTTAGAAAAACTGAAAAATAATAAATATAGGACCCTTACTATGTACAAAGCAATAATCAAAATGGTATACTGGTGTTTATCACAGATATAGAATATATGTTGTAGATAAATATGTGCAGAATTGCAATTGAGCTTCGACTTCCAGACCCTCCCCTCTTAAAATAAGCACTGATAAAATACATAATTATTGGCGACCCCCAAGTGAAAGCAGGTTACAAATCTCTTTATATCTGTGCCAATAAGTGATTCATATACAACCTGAGCTTGTCACCTGTTATACAGAAATTGGATAACTGATTTACAACCTGCTTTATAGCCTCTAGTAGATGTTTAACTGGACTTAATACTTGTGCAGCCAAGTATAAGAAGCTGAGAGCAGTACTTTACTCCATTCAGTGTGACTTCTGTCTCTTCTTTAAACAACTGACTTCCTTCTGGGACAGAGAGAAAGAAACCAGCACTGTATTTTTTTCTATTCTGAGGACTTCCTCACTAGAACTTGGTCCTGTCACATACGACATAAGAAGGCATTGAGCAGTAAGGGAGACATTGGGAAATATCTCCAGAAGAAGGAGTACAAAATGGATGTGACTGTAACACCAACGTCTTCTAATGAAACTAGTGTTCCAATTAATCCCATCTGCCGCACCAGGCAAGCTCCATATTCATATCAAATCCTTGAAAGTAAGTACTGCTTTTATAAAGTATTAAACAACATAAACTCAGACATGTAACTGTAACTCCACATTACTAGGTACCATGGTTAACTTTGAATAAACCAACTGTTGTAAAAAGCAGATTATAATTAATTAATATATTCTTTATGTTTTGTGTATTCTCCAGTTTCATTATAAAAAAACAAATGAATTAGGACATGTTTATTTTTAATGACAGTTATGCTACTAAATATGAAAAATGTAGGTAAATAAAAACATTGGTACCTAACGTAACAGGCAAAAAAAATTGGTACAATTTTTTCTATTTATTTTTAATGTATTATAGGGCTGCTTCCACATGTTTCAATTCCCTGAGTAATTTCCATACTGTGTCTTGCCTATATGCTGCTGAAGCCTTTCAAGTATTGTTGGATTACTGCGATTTTGTCATGCTAATGTCTTATGTAATATTGTTTTATATTCCTTATGTAACGTTATTACTACACCTTTTTATATTTATATTTGTGATGCTGATCAAAACTCTTAATAAAAATCATTTGAATAAAAAAAGTATAGCTGCTCTTCTATAGCCACTTATCACAGTATTCTTACTATTGATAATATTGTTGAAATAAATGTGATACGTCACAGCCCAACAATATTGACAGGCACAAAGATAAGAGACTTGTTCCCACTCACCAAGGTGTCTTGCAACAAAAAGAAAATAATAAAATTAAAAAGGGGGAAAATTGGTCTAA
>WWET01000337.1:711023-742639 GCA_011038615.1 Limnodynastes dumerilii
ATTTATTTATTTTATTTACATTTTCTGTATAATACATTCAGACAGCTGTTACCTCCTGACAAGCTTGCCCAGTTCCCTGAGAACTGAGTACAGAAAGAATAGTCACAAGTTCCCACAGAAACACTCAAAAATCTTGTTGAAAGCCTTCCAAGAAGAGTGGAAGCTGTTATAACTGCAAAAGGGGAACATATTAAAGTATATGTATTTGAATACAATGTCATTACAGTCCCTGTTTGTGTAATGATCAGGCGTCCGAATACTTTTGTCCATATAGTATATACAGAGCCATAGCTAGAAATTTATGGTCTGCAACTCCATCTAAGAAGCATTAAGGTTGGGGAAATCAGTTATAGACCTGAGGCACTGTGAAACATTTTGGACAATGCCCTGGGTGTAGTCAGAGATTACTTGCAAATCACCTTGCTAAAATACATAAATCAGGGTTGCCGACTTTTAGGGCCAGATTTACTAAGCTGCGGGTTTGGAAAAGTTGAGATTTTGCCCATAGCAACCAATCAGATTTTAGCTGACATTCTCTACTATGTAATAGGAAAGTGAGAGTTTAGTAAATCTGGCTCCTAATCTCTTCCCTCCAGGAGATCTTGTTGGAAAGAGATAAATGCAAGCATGGGGACAAGGCTTAAATCACATCATTAAGCCCCACCCCATGTCAATCAATTCTCCTGGACCTTGTGTTATCAGGGATGGGGGTGAGCTTAATGACTCGTATTACATCATCAAGGCCTCATCAACCCCTACTAACACTAGGATGGGGAGAGAAATGCAGGACTTGCAGGAGTGTCCAGGATATTCTGGGAGAGTTGGCAACCCTGACATAAATGACTAAGTGTGGGTACACGCTGGGGCTTTTTCAACAATCAGAAGACCGTTTCACCAGATATGTTACCAGTGTGTATTGACCAAAGATGTTTAAAAATATTTTGAAACGGTCGGAGATCTTTTGATTAGATTTTTTTGGAGTTCATAATATACCAGATCAAAAGATATATTTAGCTTTTTGCAAGTGTGTACTGTCTGTTGCATGATCTTTGGACAGTACACACTGGTAAGATATCTGGTAAAACGGTCTATTGATTGTGTGACTGGACAGATTATCTGTGAAAGCCCCAGTGTGTACCCTGCTTAAAGTTACCTATTAGGATCTGTACTGTGCCACCATCATTCTTAGAGAGATAGGACAGCATTTACAAATAGGGGGTGTTTTTGCTTTTTAAGAGTGTAAAATGACTGTGATGGCATAACATATTTTATAAAAATGTATCAAAATGTATAAAAATGTTTTAAGTCCCAACTGCATTACCAGAAAATGTATTACAAGCAATTTTGAACAGTGCATTTTTCTTTTCCTCTGCTGTGCAAAAAATGATTTAATTGATAAGAATGCAATTACAAATACTAAATGTATTATGTCATCTGAATTTTATGAAGTAATATAACATGCTTTATATCTAATTAACACTATTTTATATTATATTATTTATCTTTAATTGTTTTACAGATAATTGCCATAACATCCTGTTTTGGAATGTGGATTCCTAGGAGTACAATGTTTACAGACTTTACTGCCTCTGTGTATGTGTTCAATCATTCAAAATGTATGATAATGATAGTGTTATTTTTGTGTTCAATGTTTCAACATTGTTATACATTTGTGGTGTGTTTGGGAGGAAGGGTAAATCATGTTATACTACAGAGCTCATTGTTATATTATCCCCAGAGGGAATGGCAAAATGTGTTTTTCTTTTTCCATTCATTTTTGGGAAAAAAATATTGTCTGCCAGCTTTATAACCAATTTTGCTAAAACGATTTAACATGACTAGTGTTACTTCTCTTTTATTTACAAAGTGCCACCCTATTGTACAGGCCTGTTACATCTACTAATACGAGAATTCCCAGTAGTCATATAGACAGATGAGACCGACCTGGAAAACATGCACTGTTAGGGGGTCCTGAGGACCGAGTTTGAGAAACACTGGTCTATAGTATACCCAGTGACTATATTGCAGACCACTCAGTATGTTCCCTTCCAGCCAGCATAGGCCCATTTCATTACTATGATTCATGTTACTGGAAATTTATATATTTAATCCTCAATCACAGTTTTTTCCCTTTAAAAGGTTTCTGGCTGTACTTATCCACCAGTTTCAGTTGATGCTTGTGAAGGAGTGTGGTGGTAGAAGAGAGTTCCTTAAGAAGTTTGGAGACACTAAAATTGCTCTCAGTACTGGCCCATTCTGCTGTTGCTGTGTGTGTCTGCCACTGAAGGATGTTACCAGGTTAGTTTAAGACTTATCTTGTTGATTTTTACTTTATTTATTTTTATTTTGGGATTGTTAATATATTCATATTTTATTTATTGTAGTTTTTGTTTTTGTATTTATTGTATTTTATTTTTTCAATTTTTATAACCATTTTTTTAACAAGATCATCTAACAAGGTCCAATATTCTTTACAAGTATGCCTTGCCAGAGTTTTTTCCCCCAATACATAAATATATTAGATGCAATCATAGGACCTGATCCACACTAGAATGTACAAATGATCTAATCCTGCGTCCCGTAAAACTCAGTGCCTGATTCACACCTAAGAAGCTCTGGCTCCGTGTAAAGTGTGAATCAGGCCGATGGACACAACAATCCAGCAAAATGCAGATATGTGCTTAGATACGATCTCTTCACCATCAATCCAAACAAGGGCAGAATAGTTCAGTTATGTATAATGAAAATAGTGTTTATACACAATGATAATATTTAAAAAAAAAACCTATTGTTATAAATCTAATGATTAAATTGAATTAAATGTTGTTCAATTTTTATATTGCAAAAGGCAGCACTTCCATAAAGTTGTGTTTGGAAAGTAAATTGATACTGCATTGGTTTAGTGTCAGACACCATCATCTTGCTGGACTTAGACATGTCCTATGGCTGGTGCTTATATTTGCTATACACTGTGCATCTTTGTGTGAGCACTCCCTTACTGTACATTTGTCCCTGCCATAGAATGTGCCTCAGTCTGGACATAAGCGTATTTATAATGGGTGCAGGATGTTCAGTGCACACAGGCACCTCAGAACAAGGGGCCCTGTGGCCTTCATCCTGCACCCAAGTGCGCATATCAGAGTTGGCAGGGGAAGAGGGGCCCATTTGGCATCTATTTCTTCCCTCCAAGATCTCCCAGAGGGAAGAAATAGATGATGAATGAGCCCCCCTTCCCCTGAGACAGGACTGTCCCGATTCGCGGCCTGAAAAAAGGGCGGCCATATAGGCCCCACCCCTTTTGAGGTCCACGAGTTGGGACAGTCCTGTCTCAGGGTAAGGGGGGGGGGCATGTACAAATCTTGCACAAGGGCCCCCTCACTTCTTAAAACGCCCCTGAATCTGGATCACCGTAATAACACGTACATTTGTTCTGGGTATGTGCATTGCAAAAGTATAACAGCTGGATAAAATATGACATAAATAAAAACCAAAGCCAAACCAAAACCCTTAACCAAGTGTTTTGTGGTTCCTCTATTTGCACAGAAAGATGCTATTCATCCTGAAGTTAGGAACCTTTCAGTTTGCATTCCTGAGACCAGTACTGATGTTTTTATCTGTCGTGCTTTGGACTAATGGAACTTATACCATAGGTGATGTGAGTATTTCAATTGTAGAAACATGTAAGTCATCGTCATCTGTAATATCCTGGGATGCTTATGTTAGGCTGTATCTGGCATGGCAGAGGCATGAAGTTACTCTCTCTTAAAGCTCTGCTGACTTAAAGACCATTTTTGTTTTCTGCGCTGATTTATACATTACAACAAATAACAACCACACAATACACTGAGCAGTGATTCCATATATGTGTAATGTATTTTGCTGGACAACAATCAAACTGACGGGTACTAAATTAGTTTTTGAATGAGTGCCCCCTGACCTAGGCATGACCTGCAGCAGGTGCACATGTAAAGTAACATTTATTAATGCGTTCTAACCATTGGGTGCACTTGGAAAATGACTATGTTCCCCCATCCCTTCCCTCACTCAACACGCCCCTAAGAGTGCAAGCCTGGACGCCAGCGTTGCGCTATGATCTAAATGGGATAACCCATGTCAGTTCTCAACATGGGCAGTAGCAAATTTTACAGAGAAACATCATGCCAGCTGTCTAAACTCAGGATTGCATGGGGCCTTTATGTGCAATGATGAGTTATGTTTACATTTCAGCAATGGCTGCTCAGCATCTGTCATGTGTATGCTGTATATATTCAAATATCACACATAAATTGTCTAAACACACCTCTGAAGAGCACTTTGAACTTAAGGTGGTATTTATAACTCCCCCCCACATGAAGTGAACATTGGGCCAGTACGCGAGCGTATTTAAGCTAGCCGATTATGTAAAATCGCCCATTTGTATCTACTGTAGATGCGCGCGGCAGATGTTACGCCACATAACTCCTAACGTACGTACCATCAGCGTAAATATAAACGAACGGGCGGGGGTATCAACACGACACCCGTAATTACACTTTGGAGGCGGAGGGAGGCATTTAAATTGGACAGTATGGGCTGGGTTTGGCCGTCACGTACGTATATACATTACATACATCAGTACTTACACTAGGAAAAGTTAAGGTAGGGTTTGGGAAGCGTAAAATGGCCAAAGTACATACTAACGAGGGGAGCGCCTAGGGGAGTGCACAGTAATTACGCTAGAGTAGATACGCTACGTGTTGTAATGTAACTAGCCCGTAAGTCTGGATATACCCCATTGTCAGCATCAGAGCATGTTGTGATTATTTGCAGTACAAAAACACTCACATACCCTAAAAAATGGCTGATCCAGGGTTTGAGAGTAAGGGCAACACAGGTACAAGTGTCCAGAATCCATATTGAACTGCAGAGTTAGGCATATTTAAACTGTAAAAACAGAACTGAGAGGTGAAAATTCCTAACTAAACTCTAATTGACAGATTAAGCATAATGCAATGCAGTATGTGATTTCTTCTGCAAAAACTAAATAATTTCCCAGCATAAAAAAAAAAATTATTTGCACCCCACATTGCAACATGGTGTTACTCAGGTCTACATGTGCGCCTGTTTTGTCCTTACTTTAGTGGATCATCCCCTAAGGTGTCCTGAATCCTAGTAATTCTGAATGTTTTGTCAAATAATGTACAGATGGGAACTCTAAAAAATTTTTAGCACATCCAAAAAAAAGGATTTTAATTAAAACTGAAGTATTTTGTTCATTGCACAAAATGAAACTCACAACAGACATTAAAAATATATTTATTTACCTTTAAATAAAGCATGTCATTGCACTAAAACTTTCAACCTGTTAACAACTACAACTAATTATCAAAATAGCATAAAACAAATAATGTATCATAAAAATATGGCTTCATTTTGGACTGGAATCTCCTTTAAAGCAGGATCCTTTACAACTTCTGTATTAACTGTTTCCCATCTCATTGTCCTGGTCTAATGTTCATGCTGGTTATTTGCCATTGCATATACAGAGTAGGGAGGGGTGGTGATGGGTACACAATGGACTACAAGAAGCAAAGCAATATGGTGGCTGTACTAACTTGAGGGCCTAAGTTTGAGTTTGCCATCTTTACAAATCAGTGCCATACCTGTTCCATAATCAAGTTCTTAGTTTAGTCAAAGCCCTTTATACTAACATTCTTACTATTTATGTTTTATTCTCTTGCAGTCACGTGCAGAGTCAGCTACTATCTGGATTAATGTGTCTGTTGGTGTGGTTACTATTACTGCACTTTGGGCTGTTGGAATTTTGTTTAATCATGTCAGACCTTCCTTAACAGACAAGAATATTATTTCAAAATTTGCAGCTTATGAGGTAAGATATGAAACAGCAAACACCAGTATTTAATTTAAGTAGTTTTATATACCTATATTCAGTGCTTTTTTGTAAGAAAAAAGGTGCCAGAACTCACATCAACTCATGTGTGACCACATGACCAATCACAAGCGGAACAGCGCCATTACAACCAGTGCAGACAAAGTACGCAAGCATCAGACTGGACACACAAATATATTATACAAAACAAAAGAAAAACTTTTTTCTCTGTATCCACCTGCGCTTACAAACTCACTTGCTGCCCTTCTATGTATATGTGTGGAATCCAGAAAACCACACTAACAATTCTAAATACCAAAACAAACAGTCCGCATGCACAGTTTTAATAATTTTTTGCTGCCAAAAAAAACTTGGAAAATCCGTCGATAAAGGTGCCAGAACTCCATTCTATGACAAAAAAAGCACTGCCTATATTAAATTTACCAACAATTGCTTTGATAGCCACAGATGCATGCAAGGGGGTGGGGCTTAATGATGTGATTTATGCAAATAGACTCATTAATCCCCATCCCTTGACTATTAATTACCTTTTTTTTTAGCTTTAATAGGGATGGGGCGGGGCTTGATGATCCAAATTGTGTCATCAAGTCCCTCTCTGTTCATAGCAACACTATGATACTAGTGTTGCCAGACGGGGGGCAGGACTTGAGGCCGTGATTTCCATGAAATAACGGGCCTCGAGACCCTTGCAGGAGATACTGGGAGAACTGTCTGAATTTCGGGCGTCTCGAAGACATTCCAGGTGAGTCGGCAACCCTTGATTTATTTAAATACAGAGGCACCAGGTGAAAGACTTTGATAATTATTGGCTGGATCTAGAGATTTAATATCCTAACAATAGTCATAACTTGGTTCCTCTTAATTTCACCACTGACAGGATCACTAATAGGAAAGTAAGAGCTAGAATCTGATTGGTTGCTACGGGCAACATCTCCACTTTTCAAAGTTGATCCAGCCCCAATATAGTGCGCTTACAATATATAAAAACTTTTAAGCTTTTCAAATAGATTTACTTGGCTCCCGATCTCCAGATGATTTTTTCTCCACGTGGTTTCTGTCTCTCCCGGCTCCCGCTCAATGTTTTGAATCCATAGCTCAAAAAATAGAAGCAATCATAGTATAATATCTTCAATACAGTTTTATTAAAACATTTAAAATGCACTCACATGGTGTCCAAAAAATTCAAGCATGTAAATAATATGGTGCTTTTCCCGTACCGCTGCTCCCGTCACCTTTCCCTGTTACACGTTTGGTTTGCAACACTCTGGTCCGGTTCCAGGGTGGCTTCCTAACAATGGATGTTATACTATAGGGATATTAGTGGGGAAACACGGTCAGGTACTGGGTACTGACTTGCCAATGCGTTTCGAACCAATCGTGGATCTTTCTCAAGGCTATTGGAGAATTAAGGTTCAGGGTAGGTTTTATATGTATTTCAGCCAATCGGATTTTTCTACCGCAAAGTGCTTAATATTAAGATTAGAAACTAATATAAATTATTATAAATACAATGGATTTCCACATCTTTAACATAAAACAACCAAAAAAAGCAACATATATGTTATACAACAGAGACAATAACAGAGTTTTCAATACTTAGTGTTAATAAAATTCCTTCATTGTTATTTAAACCCTTGTAAAAAAAATATTAAACAAGAATTTCCTTGTTTTTTATTACACATTGCTATTCAACTAAAATAAACAAATAAATGTGTATAATGGTGCATTTATACTGTAAGATACTTTTTTATAGTGACTATAAGTGTTATATTATAAATAAATGGTGTTCAATTTATAAAACAACCGTTATGTAACGGCATATTATATTTGTATCACAAAAATATTTAATTTTTTGTTTTAATTTTTAATTTTTAAAAAAGTGTATTAGATAATTAGTCCCTATTATATTTTCCTTCCTATTATTATTATTATTTTCAAAAAAGGGGACTGTATAAATAATTATAGTGCAAAATTGAAGCTTTGTTAATAATATTATTGAACTATATATACAATTAATTAATTTATTAGTGCATAATAGTGCATAGTTTTATCAAAGTGCTAAATAATTGTACTCCTTTAAATATATAAATTACTTCATATAAAATATAAAATTATTTTAGTTAAAAAACCATAATCTAAAGGTTTAGTGCAAATCTTAATTTTTAATTAGTGAAAAATTAAGAGGTTTTCTATATTTCCTATAAAAACCATTTTAATTCGAACTCAATGTTCAAACCATTTGGTTGCAGAGTTTTCAGAGTGTGTATCCACTTCATTTCACTCTGGGCTAAAATTTCTTCTGTATTGTTTTTTCTCCAGTTATTATCTATTTTTTGAATTCCAATAAAAGATTCTATGGATTCTATAGAGCAATTGTGGTGGTCTTTTATGTGGGCTGATACAGAATGGTTTTGAAAACCTTTTTTAACATTTCGTATGTGCTCCGCCCATCGTACTTTTAAGGGGCGTGTTGTTCGTCCCACGTACTGCTTCCCACATTTGCAATTTATTAAGTAGACCACATTTTTGCTATTACAAGTTATGATATGAAACTCTTTATACTGTTGTTTAGTTTTATTAGATGAAAACTTGGTTATTTTTGATTCTTTTTGTTTACATTGTTTGCATGTTATACAGTCTCCACATCTATAGAATCCTTTTGATTTGATTTAATTTGTATTTGTGGATTCTGTTCTAAAAGCACTTATGACTTTTTTTCTTAAATTATCTGCTTTTTTATAGGTAAAGATTGGAGACACTGGAACAATAGAGGCAAGGATAGGATCCTGTTTCAAATGGTACCAGTGTTTTTTCATTATTTTCTCCAATATTTTATATTCACTAGTGTATTTTGTAATAAAATTGATATGATTATCTTTCCTATCCTCTTTCTTCTTCTTTGATGCCAAGAGGGTTTCCCTGTTCAGATTCCTAACTTCTATAATTCCATGAATTAAATCATTTTCTTTATAACCCTTTTGTAGAAAACGATTCTTCATTTCTTCCACTTGTCTTTCAAACTCCCCTTCCTCTGCAATTTCTTCGAACATGCCAAAATTGGCTTCCCGGTATATTTTTCAGCCATCTTTTGTGATGGCAACTTTTAGTATTAATATTTGTATCTGTCGGTTTAATATAATTCTTTGTTTTTAAACAACCGTCTTCTACATATACCGTTAGATCCAAAAAATGTATTTCATCTTTGCTGATGTTATAGGTGAGGGTTATATTCTTGTTGTTCTGATTCAGATGTTCACAAAAAAGCTTTAAAATAGAGGTATCTCCTTTCCAGACAAACATAATATTGTCTATGAATCTGAACCAGGACCCCAAGTTCGCCCTGAAGGGGTTGTTGTCCCACACTTGCTGATCTTCCCAGTGGACCATGAATAAATTTGCATACTCCGGGGCGAACTTGGCGCCCATCGCCGTGCCCGTCTCCTGAATGTAAAATGCGTCGTGAAAATAAAAGTAATTATTTTTCAAAATAAAAAGAATCATTTCTGATTGGCTGAAATATATATAAATACTTACCTTGAACCCTAATTCTCTAATAGCCTTGAGAAAGATCCACGATTGGTTCGAAACGCGTTGGCAAGTCAGTACCTAGTACGTGACCGTGTTTCCCCACTAATATCCCCGTATTATAACATCCATTGCTGGGAAGCCACCCTGGAACCGGACCAGAGTGTTGCTAACTAAGCGTGTAACAGGGAAAGGTGACGGGAGCAGCGGTACGGGAAAAGCATCATATAATTTACATGCTTGAATTTTTTGGATACCATGTGAGTGCATTATAAATATGTTTTAATAAAACTGTATTGAAGATATCACACCATGATTGCTTTTATTTTTTAAGCTACGGAGTCTAAGCATTGAGCGGGAGCCTGGACAAACAGACACCACGTGGAGAACAATCTTTTGGAGATCGGGAGCTAAGTAAATTTACTTGATAAGCTCAAAAGATTTCTAATATTGTAAGCGCTAGAAACATTGGACCTGATTCAGAGATTAAAAATAAGTGAGGAAAGTTACTCCTGGGCCAAACCATGTTGATTTCAGGGGGAGTCAAGTTAATTGTATTCTTTGCATGCAGGGATATGTCTTAGTTTTTCCTTTCTGCACACAGATACTGATCAGCTTTACTTTTACACTGCTAATTAGACTTGAGCTGCGAAAACACAACCTAACAACTCTAATACTGTTTGTTACAGATGAAATTTGACTCCCCTGAAATTAACATGGTTTTTCCCAGGAGTAATTTTTCTCAATTATTTTCAGTCTCTGAATCAGGTCCATTGACTTAAAGATGCATATGAATTAGGAATGTAGAAGTTGCAAGACAAAGCAAGCACAGGCAACTTGTAGAAATTGTAAATTCCCACCTAGCTTGCCAAAGGTTGTTTATGCCTGTGATAGAGTGAGAAACAATGCCATATTTTTAGTAAATGTACCATAAACTACTAACCTTTTATGATTATTATAGCTACTGCTGTGACTGAATTTCTGTTTACAAAATCAAAAAAGTCACCATTGTCAATGTGCTTCAAAATTGTTGCCAACCTGTGTCAAGTGTATGCAAAACTATAAATGCATTTGCAGAAAAATAGTTTGGAAAAATATATATTTCTTTTTATTTTTTTAAGCCATTGAACAAAACTGATGTGCCGCCACATTTGGCAAAGTAACAAAAAATATTTATATCATATAAACATAACATGTAAAAACATTTTATTAAAATATTGTAAATGTATGTAAATGTTGCTTCTTGTTTATTCACACAATCAATACAAGTGATGCTTTTACATATCAAATTTTACATAATAATGATCATTTAATAAAGATGTGTAACTGAATCCTAAGAGCTCTGAATGCAGTGTAAGTGGGAACACGATAGCCTGAAAACCCAGACTGGGCCTGGTGGATCGAAACTCTCCCTTTTCTTCTCCTATTAACAACTCCAGGTACCCTTTAATCTGGATTTTACTAAAGCCACACAACTGATTTGAAAATCCTTTCAAAACAAATACTTCTTCCTGGGGTTTTTATTGTCATAACAGACTCAAACAACAGAACTCATTTTATAATGACCTTGCCCTCTTAAATCCCATAATTCTATCACAATGAATGCCTTTTGTTAAAATCTGGATTAAGGGTCCCAGACACATCTCAATTCAATAGGACTTCCGTTTTATAAACAGGCTAATTACTACAGCACCTGAGCTTCCATGTATAGATGGCCATATACTAGAGCCCTTATTGGCCCATCATCGAATTATCGGGTGAGAGGTCAAATGATTGCTGTAGTTAGTGGGCAAGATACATTTTTCAAATTCCAAATAAACGTACCAGAAACGCTTTGCTATGATTTTGATCTTTTGACATTTTTATTTATATTGGGTGCCATAGACCTCAGGAGAGGTGAATGGCTTCGATAACACAACTTACTGGCAGGAAATCGTCCCATTTATCGGGCCATCTCCTTCTGGGATCAGTAAACATCCCAATGTATGGCCAACTTCCCGGGTCACTGAGGTAAGAGGCCTCTCTGCAGTGACACCAAATGCTGGAAACTGTGTTATCATGTTTGTGTGGCACAGTAGTAGGGATGTCTGATTGTTTAAAATAGGAGGCAGACAGGCCAGGACTTATTTTAATTTTACGAAACATTGCCTGTATTTGCAATAAATCTAATTATGTATCGTTTTAGCACTAGCTTTAACTAAATCCTAACATTAAATCGCTCATTTTTATAAAGCCTGAACTTATATTGTATCACCAACCCTACTTTTTTTTAGACCGGGGGAAGTGAAAGGGGCAAACCATACTGAAAAGGAAAAGCTGCTGTAGCTAAATATAAAAAAATTATTATTCACAATTCTCATGGGAGTGGGGTATTTAAGTGGGAATACCAGGCATCCAAATTACTTTGACAATTTTCAGAGGTTTGTAGGTCTAGTGATGTTTTATATATTTTATATGAACCACACCCTGGGCCATATTCAGAGAACCGTTTTTTTACGTATGCAATTATACGCACGGCCGGAGCAAGGAAACACCCACCAACAAGCCCGACACTCCCCTCTTTCGGACATGCTGTCAGTGACTTATGAGTCCCTAGACCACTCTGTTCTTTACTTGTGTACTTATGAGCGTATATGTGCTCCGTCCGTGCGATTCTTTATAACCGCACCTCCACAAGTTAATTTAAATGCCTCCCCCCACCCACTTTTATGTAAATGTTCCCATACATCTGATTTTCGTGCATATGTCCCCAAGTGCGATTCACATGTACGTCCGTTAGGCACTGGTTACATTCTCCGCAAAGAAACTATGGGCCAGATTCAATTAGCCGCGATGACGGGAAAAAGTACGCTCTGCGCTTTTTCCCTTCATATACGGTATGAAAAATAGGCGAATTTTTATGCTCATCTCTATGGGGTGCGCATAAAAGTCACCCAAAAGAAGTTTGCGGAATTAGCTTTGCACCGCAAAATACGCTGCTGCGAAGTTAATTGAATCTGTCCCTCTGAATTTAGAAAAAGGGACATCCGAAAGTTCCTTATCCTATACTACTATTTTAGTATGTTTTAAAGAATGTCAGGTAATAAGCTGGATGAGGTGAGTAGCCTGGTAATAGCTGCTGAGTCTCATGTCTCTATTTTGGAGATATTTTGCTGTTAGGTCAGTCATTACTGGTCATGAGTCTTTAAGGCATACACTGGGGCGTCTTGGAAGCACAGCCCTGCTACCTGTGTCCCAGTTGAACTCTCCTGTCTTTAGGTCAGTTTTAGAGAGTATTTATTTTTAATGCTTAAAGTAGAGGTGATATAATTAAAGAAATGTGGGTCCTTTAATGTTGTATTGCAGACTGGATTAGGGAAAAACATGCAATGCATAGTACAAACAGAAAGAATTAAAAGAAAGTGATTGTTACAGGTATAGGTATAATCAAGAAACAATTATATGGCACTAACAAAGTAAAGCGCATTCTCAGAACAGTCTGACTCATAGCATATCTCTCCAGAACACAAAGTACACATGCTTTGGTTACCACATTATACAAGTGTCATATAATGACTATAAACTGTTTGATAAGTAAACTATATTCCTAGCATTTATGACTTTTTACCCACAAAGACCTTTTACCAATTGTTAAATATTGTATTTCAATTCACATGACACCAGAATTACCTTATATAAATATAATTACAACGTTTAAATATCTAACATCAAAATTAATGTCTAACATAATGGTACACTTTAGGACAGCACTGATTTCAATTCTTCAAATACTAATGTCTTGAAAATGACCAAATATTAGAAACAGCTTCATAATAGTCCAAACCAAAATATGAACAATGCCATAAGGCTCAACTTTAGAGGGTTTGTGGGTTCATTGTGCACTTCTGATTTAATATCTGTGTCAATTATTACTAGACTATGGGCTAGATTTATCAAACGTCTCAAAGGAAAGATGGAAATGTTGCCCATAACAACCAATCAGATTCTAGCTGACATTATCTAGTATGTAATAGGAAAGGGAGATCTAGAATTTAATTGGTTGCTATAGGGAATATAGGGATCCAGTCTAATGTTTTAACTTTTTTATGCTGTTATGGATGCAACAGAACATGGCACAGAGTCTAACTAGGAGTCTGGTCTTAACTATTGCCCCTGATGGTGGGGATAGGCTGGACTGCTGACTGATACCCAGAGATAATGAACCGGATTCACAGATCTGGTGTGAGTTAGGTGTGGACAGACAGGCCCCTAACTTACCCGTCTTGCCCTCATTCCGCCCCCTTTTATTTACCTTATGGCACTAATGAGTGCCATAGGGCTACCTTAACACGAACATTGCGGCTACCCACCTCCCCCCACCCTCCCCGGCTCCCTTTACTAAAGATATGCACCTAAGAAGCGACTGCTTGACCAAGATTGGAGGATCAGGTCATGTGGTTTTTGAAGCGAAGGACCCTGCAGCTTGGCACCAGGACCACACTGCCAGAGGAGCAGAGGCTGGACAGGAGGCTGCCACTAGTGGCACCTGCTTGATGGAGAAGTGCAGGCATGGCTGGAGAGTGCTGTCGATAGGCAGCCTCTCATAAGGTAAGTCCTGTGTTTCAATGATTTTAAAGCTTCCTCAGAAGCTGGAACCTGAGAAGGAAGAGGCGCAAAAGGTAGTAACCTGGGATGACGACCATAAACTACCTTGAAAGGGGTAGTTTCCGAGGACTCGTGGTAGTGGTTATTACGGGCAAACTCCACCCAGGAAAGCAGATCCAGCTAATTATCTTGAGAAGATTAAACATACAGGTGAATAAATGCTTCTAGATCCTGGTTTACATGCTCAGTCTGTCTATTGGTTTGAAGGTGGTAAGCTGCACTCCAAAACTTAGCAGTAAAATGAACCCCTTGATCTGAAATAATCTCTTCAGAATATCCATGCAACCGAAAGATCTCTCTAATAAACAGTTGCACCAGAATTGGTGCAGATGGAAGACCTTGAAGCAGAATGAAGTGCACCATCTTTGAAAATCAGTCTGCCACCACCCAGATTGTATTCTGTTTATTACTTGGAGGGAGATCTGTGATGAAGTCCATCGAAACATGGGTTTAGGGAGACTTGGGAACAGAGAGCGGCTGAAAATTTCCAAGAAGCGCCTTTTGAGAGGTTTTATGTTGAGTGCACAGGGTATAAGCATTTACATGGGCAGTGTTGCCTTGTTGGAGAGTTGGCCACCTATAATTTCTAGCAATGAATGCTTGTGTTTTCCGAATTCTGGCTTGCCCAGAGAACTTGGATGAATGAAGTCTTTTGTAGATGTTGTTGATGCAATCCTAACTGAAACAATGATGTAATTAGTCTCTCTGGGCCATATTTAGAGCTCCGGCCGCAAATGCATTAAAGACCGCGTATACGCAATCTACGTTGCAAGAAGGAATGTAGATTACATTACAAAATTACTGCGCATGCGCAGTAGCACTTTTCTGCAAACTCCGGCCGCAAATGCAATGCTGCCGGAGCTCTGCATATGGCCCTCTAACTCTTTCTCTCTCTCTCTCTACAGGTTCTTCCCTGGGAGTTAGGGAGCGGGACAAGGCATCTGCCTTACAATTCTTGGATACAGGACAGAAATTGACTTGGATTCAGACATTAAGTTGTCTTGAGATAAAGCATATTTTTATGATCAGAAATATGGTAATTAGGTGCAGCCAACTTCGTGGCCAGGAGCTCCTTTTCACCAATAACATAATTTCTTTCCGCAGGTTGAAATTTTCTTGAGAAGAAGCCACATGGATGGATTTGACTGTCAGAGAATTTCTGAGGCAAAACTACTCCAACTCCCTCTGAAGCAACGTCCACTTCAAGGATGAAATATAGAGAGACTTCTGGTTAGCGCAGCACTGGTGCGATAATGAAGGCTTTCCTTAAGAGCTGAAAGGCTAAGGAATGTTCTTCGGGACACTTCTAAGCATTAGCCTCTTTGCGTGTTAAGGAGGTGATAGGAGACATACTAGTGGAGTAGCCCCGAATGAAGCCCCTATAGAAGTTGGCGAAGCCAATAAAGCGCTGAATCCCTCTGACTGAGGTAGCTTAAGGCTAATTGAGAATCCCCTGGATCTTAGCTGGGTCCATACGAATCACAGTACCTAGCTAAATCCCAAGAAAGGATTTCTTTAAAAAACCAAACAAACCTGCACCTGCTGGAGAGGTAGATGGATGAATAAAACTTGTGCCAAATCTTCCTTAATATATGCAGACATGGCCTTGGTTTCCTTAAGAGATAAGTCCTCCTAAGAGGTGGTATGGTTCCCAGGATCAAATCAATTATGCAGTCACAAGTTCTGTGTGGTGGTAAGGTCTCAGCAGCCTTCTGGCTAAAAACATCTTTAAATTCAGAGTACTGTGGAGGGATTACTGTTATTTCAGGTTGTGCAACTGGATGTTGAGGTATCACTTGAGACAGAAAAGACTTGAAACGTGGAGGCTGATCCAGAGGTACGTGGAGCGTATGCGTAAGATCGGCTGTTTAGCTGATCTGCGCATGCGACTGGCAGATGTTGTAGTTAGGGTTTTTCGTTGCTGGGGATACGGCGTCCGTAACTGCAGCATAGTTATGGTTGAGGGGGCGTTCCTCTCTGTAACTATGCTGCAGTTAGGGAAGGTAGGCGGGGGAGGCAGGGAAATGAGGACGGGAGGGCTGAGTTAGGTCGTTACGCTCAGGGTCCTGGTGTATTTACACTCTGTTACGCCGAGTGAAGTTAGGGTAACCTTCAGCCGGCGTAACATAGTGTAATTATGCCAGGACAGGAAAAGTGTCGGGGGGAGTGCATTGATGTTATGCTGAGCGTTAGTATGCTCAGTGCAACATTGTAGCTCTGCATCAGGCCCATGATGACCACCAACTGAGAATCTGAGAAGTCTCCCAAGCAATATGGGGATTGTGTTGTTGTAACGAGGCTAAGCCAAAAATTATTGAAAAACTGGTTTCAGAAAGAATTAAGAAACAAAGAGCCTCTGGACCTTATTCACACTTAAGAATGCTTCCGAATTTAGTTGCGTATATTTAAGAACGGATGCACTGCGCATGCGTAGTAACTTTTATATGCTATTTGCGTAGGACTTAAGTTCGCAAATTCCGTGCTTTTACGCTACGAACTTAAAATCTGTAGGTTCTTAGTAACATACGCAAGAATGTGCGTTCCATGAATAAGTACCTAGGCAGATATGCAGATTTGGGGGGAGGGAGGAATTTAAATGAGCAAATGAAGGCTCGGTTATGCAGTTAAGCTCCTAAGTAGACTCCCTACGCATTCAAATGCGAACCTAAAGTTAAGGGTGCCCTATGGCACTCGTAAGTCACATAAGAACCTGAAAACCAGGGGCGTGCCGAGGGAGTTTCATTGCTATTAGTTGCGTATATTTAAGAACCTATCGCGTTCTTAAGTCTGAATCAGGTCCTCTGAATGCAAAGCCCCAATCTTGAATTTCACTGGTGCTCTATGGTGTGTTATTGTCCCACCAGGAATGCGACTGCCGTGCAATAGGAAAGTAGGAATTGACATAACCTCTATAGGAATCTTCAATCTCCTGACGGTTTGTGACGAGATTAAAATCTCTGCTGCACCTGAATCCAGAAGGGCATTGAACTCAGTGGACTTGGAGCCATAAACCAAGGTTACTTGAAGGTACAGTCTCTTTTATTCGAGGATCAGGCTGGCACTCCTAACCTAACCTCCTGGACGCTTGGAACAAGTCTGCCGAAAATGACTGGTATCGCCACAATAAAAACAAAGATTCTCCTTAAGTCTCCGCTTCCGTTCTTATGAGGTTAATCAGGATCTTTTCAATTACATGGGCTCCTCCAAAGGAGTGACAGATGATTTAGGACGAGGCAGATTGATGGACTTAGATCGCTGAACCTCCTTTCGTTTAGCATTCCTTTCCCGGAATCAGATATTAATACGAATACTCGTAGAAATAAGGTCATATAGGTAAGAAGGTAATTCTCTGGAGGCATGTTCATCCTTGATCCTGACCACTAATCCCTGCCAAAATACTGCGATTAGAGCATCCTCACTCCAGGACAGTTCTGAAGATAGTGTGCAGAACTACAGCACATACTGGCCTACGGAGAGATCTTTCTGCTGTAGGCAGAGGATTTCAGAAGCAGCTGAGGCAGAACAACGTGGCTAGGAAATCTATAAGGTTTGAAAGCAGAGAATCAGATTTTTCCCAAAGTGGAGATACCCAAGATAGAGCTTGACCAGTCAGTAATAGATGATATAAGTAACCTTAGATTTATCCGAATAAAAATTCTCTGGTTGAATTTCAAAATGTAAACTGCATTGGTTAAGAGAGCCATGGCATTTCTTGGGATTCCCATCATACTTGGCTGGAGTTGGTAGAGACAATGTTGGTCTTGAACCACTAGTAGCAGAATTGGGCATAAGTGGAGGTGGAGGTAAACATGGCAGTTTGGAGATTTCCCATCTGATTAGCTAGCTCATGAAGGCAGTAAATAACTTGGCCTAAATTAGCTTCCTGTCGCTGAATTATTTCTGTCATATTTTGAACAGAAGTTGTCCCTCTGGGTTTTTTCTCCACTCGGATTCATCGGGCCAGAACAAACTATCATGGAATGACTGCTTTGGGTATCTGTTCTGTTCCTGGGGGTGTGGTAGAGGCTCAGCAGAATAGCGGAAGCTGGAGGGCCTTATATAGGGTTTTCTCATGAGCTATG
This sequence comes from Limnodynastes dumerilii, assembly GCA_011038615.1. Lineage (NCBI taxonomy): Eukaryota > Metazoa > Chordata > Amphibia > Anura > Limnodynastidae > Limnodynastes > Limnodynastes dumerilii. Next base: position 729,165 of record WWET01000337.1, read on the forward strand.
TTGTAGTAGATAAGTAAAGACATGCTAGACTTGAACTGGACTGGACCAGACTGGACTAGAGTGGAACAGACTTAATTTGAACTGGACTGGACCAGACTGGACTGGTACAGACTTGACTTGAACTGGTCTGGACCAGACTGGACTGGACTGGAACAGAATTGACTTGAACAGGACTGGACCAGACTGGACTAGTGCAGGCTTGACTTGAACTGGACCAACTGGACTGGATTGATAGACACTTGACCTGGACCAAACTGGCCTGGACTGGTACAGACTTGACTTTAACTGGACTGGTACAGACTTGACTTGAACTGGACTAGACCAGACTGGACTGAACTCGAACAGACTTGAACTGGACTGGACTGAGACTTGGACATGGACAGAATAGCTGAAACACTACACAGCATAGAACCAGGCACCTTGAGTAACCAAGTTGTTCTGGCAAAGGTTAGACAGTGCTGCATGTTTAAATAGAGCGCCCTTGGCCAGGATTAAAGGATCAGGTAATGTGGTTCTTCGTGCAAGGATCCAGTTGGCTGGGCGTATCAGGTGACTTTATTCAATATGCTGAAGCCCATGCCTTCTCGTACTCCTTTGGGAGCAGGGTTCTTTTTTGTATTCAAAAAAGATGGTACCCTTCGACCCTGTATAGACTTTAAGGACCTAAACAAGATTACGGTAAAAAATCGTTACCCATTACCCTTAATCTCAGATCTCTTTGACAGCTTGAAGGGAGCGACTATCTATTATCTATTCGAAAATAGATTTACGAAGAGCATACAACCTGATTCGTATACGTGAAGGAGATGAGTGGAAAACAGCTTTTAATACCACATCTGGGCATTATGAGTATTTGGTAATGCAATTCGGTCTGTGTAATGCCCCTGCTGTTTTCCATGATCTAATTAACGATACTCTCTGTGACTTCCTGGGAATCTTCATAATAGTTTATCTAGATGACATCTTGGTTTTCTCAAAAACACAGTCTGAACACCGTATTCATGTGCGTAAGGTTCTCACTCGTGTCCGTGATAATAACCTGTTTGCTAAACCAGAAAATGCAAGTTTGAGGTCACCAAAGTTCTATTTTTGGGATACATCCTTACTCCTGAAGGATTCTCTAAGGTTTCCTCAAAAATACAAGCAATACTTGACTGGGTACAACCCTCAGACCTCCAAGCAATTCAAATATTTTTAGGGTTTGCTAACTACTATAGAAGATTCATTCACAATTTCTCTACTAAAGTCTCTTCAATTTCTGATCTTACCAAAAAACATGCCGACACCATTAACTGGCCCCCATCAGCAGTAAAAGCCTTTAAAAATCTTAAAGTTGTGTTTACAACTGCACCTATTCTTCATAATCCCAACCCGGATCTTCCTTTCATCGTAGAAGTCAATGCATCTGATATTGGCGCAGGAGTGGTACTTTCCCAGTGGGATTCCTCAGATCAGAAACTTCACACATGTGCCTACATGTCGAAAAAATTTTCCCCTTGTGAAAGGAATTACGATGTGGGTAATCGTGAGTTACATGCAATCAAACTTGCTTTTGAAGAATGGAGACATTGGCTTGAAGGTGCTTCTCATCAGATAACAGTGTTGACTGACCACAAAAATCTGGTCTATATTGAAACTGCAAAAATATTAAACCCGCGGCAAGCCCGTTGGGCTCTTTTCTTTACCAGGTTCTCTTTTGTTATCACCTACCGCCCAGGATCTCAAAATCGATGAGCCGATGCTCTTTCCAGGTAATTTTTGTCGGAAGTTCCTCATACCAAGGATCCATTACCCATTGTTCCTTCCCATGCCATTATTACAGGGTTAACTCAAGATTTACATTCGCAACTAGCAGAACATCAAGATGCTTCTCCAAGTTCCAAACCTGAAAATCGTTTATTTGTTCCTCAGAAACTTTGCAAGACCACGTTACAGGAAGGGCATGCAGCCAAACCCTCCGGACATTTTGGGATTCATAAAACTTATGATCTTCTTTCCAAAGTTGTCTGGTGGCCGTCATTACTTAAAGATGTTAAGGAATTTGTTAACGCCTGTTCTGTTTGTGCTCAAAATAAGTCTCCAAGATTCCCACAGTATGGACCTTTACAGCCTCTCTCAATTCCTCAACGTCCTTGGACGTCTCTCAATGGATTTTATTACTGACTTACCAACTTCCCAAGGCTATACCACCATCTGGGTAGTAGTGGATCGATTTAGTAAAATGGCCCATTTTGTTCCTCTCAAAGGTTTACCCAACACCAAATCACTTGCTAACCTTTTTCTTTTGCATATTTTTCGTCTACATGGATTGCCATCCGATATTGTGTCAGACCGAGGTACGCAATTCATTGCCAAGTTTTGGAGGGCTTTTTGTAATCTTCTACAAATCACTGCAAGTCTATCTTCGGGATATCATCCCCAATCAAATGGGCAAACTGAAAGAAACAACCAAGCTTTAGAACAATTTCTGAGATGTTACTCTTCCCTCTCTCAAAAGATTGGACATCGAGTATTTATTGGGCAGAATTTGCTTATAACAATTCAGTTCATTCATCATCCAAAGTGTCTCCTTTTTTTGTGTTCTGGGATATCATCCTCGGGCCACTTCTTTAACTCCACCGCACACCACTCATCCTGAAGTTTCTCAAATCTCAAAACATTTCAAGTCTATTTGGCGAAAAGATCAGATTTCGTTGAGAAAAGCTGCTTTTGTCACCAAGTCTAGGATTGATTTACACTGGTTCAAGGTCAAATTTAAAGTGGGAGATTCAGTCTGGTTATCTACCAAAAAGATTAAGATTCATCAGGATTCTCCTAAATTAGGTCCCCGGTTTATTGGTCCGTTTCGCATCATTAAAAAAGTTAACCCTGTGGCATTTTGGTTGAAGCTACCATCAACATTACGAATTCCTAACACTTTCCATGCTTCATTATTGAAACCATTGAAGACCTCTAAAAAATTCAGATCCAATCTTCCTTCTCGGCCTCCTCTGATTTCAGTAGATGGTCAAGAGGAGTACATCATTCAATCCATTCTAGACTCTAAATTTTCCAGAGGCAAGTTGTTTTATCTCGTCCATTGGCTGGGTTATGGTCCCAAAGAGAGAGAATGGATTCCTGCCAAAGAAGTTCATGCCACAGCCCTTATCAAGAAATTTCATAGAAGGAATCCAGATAAACCAGCCAATAGGGGTTCCTTAACCCCTCGTCAAGGGGGGGGTAATGCTACACGCCAGCGTCTGGTTGTGCTGGCGTGTAACGGAGCGCCTGGATCCTCCTGCTGACGTGCATGTCAGCAGGTTGCTAGGGAGATCAGGACGCTCTGCAGCGTCGCGTCTCTCCCCTCGTTCTGGCCAGCGTCTTACCTGCTCCTGGGCTTCCTATTGTCGCTCTCTCTGTTAAATCACCGGCGCTCATCCACATGGGTGCCGGTGATAGCGTTTGCTTAGCGACGTGTGCCTGCTGACTGTATCTGCTGAGTCTTGTCTGTAAAGGTCTGCTGTACAGTTACTGTTAGCTTTAATTTTTCCCTGTCTGTTTGTTTGGATTTCTCCCTAATCTCCTGTTGTCTGTCCTGTGTCTACCCAGTACCTTGCCTTGTTACCTACCCTTTTGTGTTACCTACCTTGCCTACTGCACTCCATATATATTGTTACTTGTGCATTTTTATACAGAGATTTATCCCTGTATTTACCTAACCAGGGAAGTACTCACTGTTATGGTACCCCGGGTTTACCCTGACAAGGAACCGAAGTGACCAAAGAGTAAGAGAGGAAAGAGCGGGTAACTCACCGGTTAGTAGAGCCTGATGTCGGTCTGAGTATTCGCTAGGGCCCCTGAAGGTGGGGATAGACTGGAGCTGGTAGGACTTCGTCAGGATACGCACCTTAGAGAAAACCCGGGAGAGGAATAGAAGAACAGATGGAATAAGACAGGACTAGCGTGAGGAAGAGGAGAAAGTGGGAGGAGACAGATCAGTAGGGCCTGACCTGTGACAAACAACAATAAACACTAAACGGTCACGGAGGACAAGAGATGGGTTGACGGGACGGACGAGACTGACTGGACTAACTGGGACTAGCTCTCACGCATGCACACCAGCAGGGCCCCGAAGGGCCAACAAGTACTGACACTCAGGTAAGGCTGGGATATAAACAGACAAGGATGGTACAATAAGGAAGGAGAATTGGGAAATGGACACAATGAGATAGGCAGGCAAGGATAATGGTAAGGACAAGACTGGGACTCTCAAGAACACAGGAAACAGAGCACTAGGCAAGATAGAGAGAGAGAGAGGCAGGCACAGAAGCTGGGAACAGGATCTATAACCGGCAAGGAGTGAAAGCCAGGCTGCATTAAATAGGAACAGCTGGCCTCTGATAGGCTAAGCTGTCCTAGGGGTAATTCAATAGGTTAATGCTGCTGCACGGGAGAGCGCCTGGTGGAAACTGCAGAGTGGAGCGTGCGCGCGCCCGCACCGAGCCACGCGCCGCTCCACGTGACTTTGTTGACATGCTGGATGTGGCCTGTGTAGGAGGCGCTGGACGGAGCATGGAAGCTGGAGGCTGACAGTTCCTGGCAGCGGGTGCAGGATGAGAGGTGAGCGGTGAGGAGAGCGGGCGGCTTCTAACACTTACCATACATATACTTCTCCATTTACCTGGCTATTAGTTCTGTTTTTCCCTGAGTCTCACCTCTGCAATTACCTAGTTGGTAGTTATTTACCTGTCTAATAGCACGCCATATTCCTGGCTCATTCAGTGCTGACTACAGGTTACTTCTCTGCATATTTATTTCAACTGGTTGTACTTACCTGCCATTCCAGCATGCCATTGATTTGGTAATTATTTGTGGTGGTATTTTGGTACTCACCTCTGCCTTACTAGCCTTAGCGCTTATACCTACCAGACCCTCCAGCACGTATCGTGGCTGTTAATATATTGTAGTGTATTATCTCCATCAGCATGCCATTTGCTGACTTCATTCCGTGCAGTTTCCCTTCCTTTCCTTGTCACGTGTTCTCGCTGTGTGATTGAATTCACCACTTTGTTTTCTACTTGTAACGCACTCGGTGCCTGTTACTTAAGGGTTTCCTAGCTATTGTATCACTAGCTTTCCGTGAAACCGTAAACCATAGATAGTGGCCTGTAATCTGGAAGCCGCACCAAGTCCATCCCCACCATCAGGGGCTCTGGCGAAAACAACCAGTTCGCTTGTTGCATCTATTGGCGACCAGTTTCATAACAATTAACTGAAATTTTACTTTAATTATATACATTCTTGACTGCCCATGTGGCCTCAAGTCTGCAGGAAAAGAAAAAAGAATGACTAAAATTAGGATACAGGAGCATCCTCGCAATATTTTTTTTTTTTTAAAGTGGCTAATCATGTTTCTGAAAACTTTAGCAAAATACACCAATCAGATCCCTCATTTATGAAGGTTATATTAATAGAATATGTAGAGATGGGAGAGAGAGGATGAGATTTGGCTAAGAAACTGACCCAGAGAGAGATGTTTTGGATATATACTTTGAACACTCTTAAACCAAATGGACTAAACGATAACTATGAGATCGCTCCATTCCTGGATTAATTAAAGACTTCTACCTACTGTCTTCTATAAATAGTACTGATGCAATTTTTCTAATATTTTTTTTCGATATATGTTTTATACGCTCATCTCCACCCTTTGTGTTCCTTTTATGATATCCAAGATTACTTTAAGATACCTTTACCTCTGTTCTTCCCTATTAATATTTTATGATTTTTCGTATTGGGGCACATTTTAAAAACAAGCATGAAAATGCGTTCAAATATGTTTATATTCTGCTGCTAACATTATAGGTCGGACTTAGAATAATTGTTTCCCTGCATATTATTAAGGTTTAATGAACATTACAATGTCACAAAAATTTAGCTTAATGGATTGATCTAAGTTTTACAAGCTTCCCACCCTACCCTTCCTATTATTTTGGAACATTCACAAATAACATTATTTATGTACTACTAAGCACTTCACAATACCTTAATTGACTATTTTTAATAAGATGTTAAAATTTTGCAAAAATTACTCTAATTGTTCATTTCACAAGGAATGAACAGAGGACAATTTGAACTATCAGTCTTGTGAAACATCCATCAGATGGACCTGCTGAAAGAGTCGTCTCTAACTCTGTAATCAATGCCAATTACTTCCACAGGGAACCTGCTTATGGAGTGGTCTCTTACATAATTAACTTGCCAGTTACCCCACCGGAAGAACCTATTCAATCAGCAGAGGGTTCTATAACGGACCCCAGCTATTACACTAATTAACTTACCGGAAATCAATATAAGAGGTAGCCACATGTTACTCACCTCTTCATTATCTTCTTACTAATCTCTGAGGAAGTCACTATGGCAGTGGTTCCCAAACTGTGCGCGACGCTGTCACCGGGGTGCCGCAGAAACACTGTGGTATCCCACCCACAATGCAGATAGAGAGTCCGGCAGCTGTCAGACAGTCTACCGGCGCACAGTTTCCTGCTTCATGCGTGTGACGTCACACGCATGTAGCAGGAAACTCTGTGCACCACTAGGAGCCGGCAGAGGAGTATGCTTAGAGGAGTCGAGGAGAGCATAGTGCAGGTGTGCTCTCTGCACTTTTCAGTGCATAAAAAAAAAAATAAAGGTGATGGGGCAACATTGGGGATATGATTAGGAGGGAGACAACACAATCCGCACCTCTCATAGGTGCGGATTTTTATCGTTCAAAAACCGGCGTATTTTTAACGAAAAAATAGAATTGAATAAGAAAAAAAACACCAGTAAATTAAAAAAGCGTTAAAAATATGCCGGTGAACGATTTTTTAACAATTGAATCGGGCCCTCAGTCTTGTGAAACATCCATCAGATGGACCTGCTGAAAGAGCCGTCTCTAATCAATGCCAATTACTTCCACAGGGAACCTGCTTATGGAGTGGTCTCTTACATAATTAGCTTGCCAGTTACCCCACCGGAAGGACCTATTCAATCAGCAGAGGGTTCCATAACGGACCCCAGCTATTACACTAATTAACTTACCGGAAATCAATATAAGAGGTAGCCACATGTTACTCACCTCTTCATTATCTTCTTACTAATCTCTGAGGAAGTCACTATGGCAGCGGTTCCCAAACTGTGCGCCGCGGCTCCCTGGGGTGCCGCGACGCTGTCACCGGTGTGCCGCAGAAACATTGTGGTATCCCGCCCACAATGCAGATAGAGAGTCGGGCAGCTGTCTGACAGTCTACCGGCGCAGTTTCCTGCTTTATGCGTGTGACATCACATGTACGTAGCAGGAAACTCTGTGCACCACTAGGAGCCAGCAGAGGAGCATGCATAGATGAGTCGAGGAGAGCATAGTGCAGGTATGCTCTCTGCACTTTTCAGTGCATAAAAAAATAAAATAAAGGTGATGGGGCAACATTGGGGATATGATTAGGAGGGAGACAATAAAGGAGGAGATGATGGGGAAGGGGGACAACACAGAAGGAGGAGATGATGGGGAGGGAGACAACACAGGAGGAGATTATGGGGAGGGTACAACACAGGAGGAGATGATGGGGAGGGGGGCAGCACAGGAGTAGAGATGATGGAAATAGAGAACTGACATAGGGGAGGGGGAGATTATGAAAATTGGGAGAAGATAAATGGAGAGGGGGAGATGATGATAATGGTATGGTGATGAATGGGGAGGGGGAGATGATGAAGAGAATGAGGAGGGGGAACTGATGAAGAGATGGGGGAAACAATGAAGGGGATGGAGAAATAATAAAGAGAATGGGGAGATGATAAATGGGGAGGGGGAGATGATGAAGGGATAGAAAAATGATAAAAGAGAATGGGGAAGATGATGAGAATGGAGAGATGATGAATGGGGAGGGGGTGATGATAAAGTGAATGGGGGGTCTTTTTATTTATTTTTTATAACATATTTTATTTTGCTTTTTGGAAAACCTGTTCTAGACCAGCCTACCCCTGTGTTCCAGAACAGCCTACCCCTGTGTTCCAGGTGAAATAACAGAAAGAGTACTCCAATCAATTCTTTGCAGCCTATCACTGAGAGAGAGATGGTAAGTCTAATATTTATTATTATGGTACATAGATTGTGTTATATTAAAAGGTGGCTGTGTCCTGCCATCAATAATTTATAGGCAAATGCTAGAGAGGGAGGTAAGTACCGTGTTAGCGAAGTTTATTTTTAAATGCAGGTAGAGACCTATCTGAATGAGGTAACCTTGCAGAAGGGCAATCGCATTTTTATTAAAATGTACACTAAGATCTGTTTATATTTGTAAAGCTTTGATTGCTTTAAAAAACTAAAACATCTTGATGTCTATTTTAATAATTATTTCTGTCTTTACCAAAATAGTTATTACACTATTTTGACTCAAATACTTTAAAAATGGGACTGCTTGGTAATAATTTTGTCTTAGGGGTGCCTTGAAAAAATTTAGAGACCTTAAGGGTGCCTCGCACTGAGAAAGTTTGGGAACCACTGCACTATGGGCTTAAAGGCCCAGACGAAACGCATTGGTTCGCTATTAGGACACTGCACTGGACGGTCATCTGGAGAAACACTGTCTCTTCTACCCAGCACTCTTGAGTGGATTGAAGAAGGGCAACGGGAGCTATTTCCAAAACCTGCCAGGCAGATAAGACCTATATGTTATGCTCTCTTATCATGTTTTTTTGGTATACATGCCATTTTTAATATTCAAAAGTAAAATTGTATCACACTATGGTCTGACTTTCTTCTTTCCACATGTGATGATAAACAACACCATTGCTACAAGCGATATTTATTGAAACATTGGGGTACAAATTCATTTTATCACCTGATCATTGCAGTAGATAAGAAATAGCATATCCATACAGAGAAACACATTACCAACAGATCTTAAAGATTGAGCTTTATCTGGCGCGTGCCCTGGTTTACTGTTCAAATTCTTTACTACATATTGGGTTTGGTTACACCAACAAACCCTCAAGGAACCTACAGCCCCAACAAATATACTTGGAATAGATAAGCCTAAAATAGTTTTGTGCTGAATTTCCACTTCTTCTGACTCACATCTTTTTATCTATTTTGTATGCAAATCTTTATATAAAGATTTAAAAAAAAAAGTTTGAACCAGACTCATAAAAAAATCCCAGCAATATGGATTATTGCATTAGTTTCAGATATTGGACCGGATGAACTAATAATGTCAGGGACTTTTGCACCAGATTTTGCACAAGTGCACCTTTTTATTGCATGGAGTTCCATACATTAGAAGGTACGATAAAGGGACCAACCCTTCAGTGACGCAAAAGCTAAGGTAGGGTCCTGGACATGTAAGTGTCCAGTACTACTACAAATAGAGGGGAGTGACCTTGCGTAATTTTAGACCCCCGCACATAGGTAAAGTATGCAGGGATCTGGATTCGGCCCAATATGTTTAAAAATATGATTAGATAGTGATCTTGGCCCTGTTTCAGAAATTGAAAATAACAGAGGAAAGTTACCCCTGTGTAAAACCATGTTGATTTCAGGGGGAATCAAATTAATTTTATTCTATGCATGGAGGGAGAATACTTTGCTTTTGCTTATTGCACACAGATACTGACCAGCTTCACTTATTCACTGTTATTTAGACTTGGGCTGGTAAAATTACCTTTCAACTTAATACTGTTTGCAACAGATTAAAATTGACTCCCCTAAAATCAACATGTAACTTTGCCCAGGTAACTTTCCTCTCTTATTTTCAATCTCTGACTCAGGGATCTTGTTTGATAGTTTTTTTCAAATTGTAAAGTGCTCTGTAGTAATCTGGTAATATATAAGAATCTGTTAATAAAGCTTTTGTTATATTTTTCCTGCAACTATATCAGCCAGACACCAGATGGCAGTAAAGACTGATTAGCAGTTCAGCTGCACAAAAATTCCAAGATGTACCAATTTTTTATGATTTTCAGATACGTCTTATGATAACTTATTCTAGAAAATTATAGTAGAACATTTGACCAAGAATAATGGCCCTGATTCAAAGATTGAAAATAAGAACTTAAAGTTACACCTGGGCTAAACCATGTTGATTTCAGGGGAGTCAAATTTCATTTGTTGCAACAGTATTATAGTTAAAAAGTGATGTTTCCCAGCTCAAGTCTAATTAGCAGTTTAAATGTGAAGCTGATCAGGTATCTGTGTGCAATAAGTAAAAGCAAAGCATTCTCCCTGCATGCATAGAATAAAATTAACTTGACTCCCCCTGAAATTAACATGGTTTTGCCCAGGTGGAACTTTAAGTTCTTATTTTCAGCCTCTGAATCAGGCCCAATGTCTCCTTCAGAATAATAGCAGGCTTAAATGTATCAATCAAAATACTCAGATAAACATTCTCTTCAATAAAAGAGAAATGGTAATAATATATAGTAATGAGAAGGGCCAAATTTTGGCATTTATATAATTGTATCACATTTGGCTTTCTGCTTTGAAACAATAGTGTCTCAGTATGTTAGTTACTTTAACTGTGTTTATTTATTGATTGATTGATTTCTTAATAGTGTGCCACACGTGGTATCAGCAATTTTGTAGCACTTTTAAATAGCAGCTTCTCCCCATGGCCAAGCAGTGTTATGCTGCAGACCTTTGGGCTTCATGTGTGACTGACTCACTGTTCACTCTAATGGCCAGGTGCAAACACAGGTTTTTAAAAAGGAGTGTTTCCATATTATTACCATATATAATAGAAAATATACACATACACAAACACACACTTTACCTTATTGTTAGCTTATAGCACAAAATATTCAACAAGGGATGCGTTGTTGGATCTCCTTATTTCCCAACTTTGGGGGCCCTTAGATTTTCTATTAATATTTTAAAAGCAAATACTTACCGAGAGATGCTTCTCTGCGTCTTTCATAGGGACTATTTGTCCCCAAATAAAGGTTGTCAAGTGGGGCTCTCAGACACCTCAAAGTGTCTCAAATGCGAGAATGCCACAGCAACACTATACCACTGCCTTTGGGACTGCTCTCAGATTCGCAGTTGCTGGAGGCAGGTGCATGCCTATGCTAGGAACCAACTCTCAGCTACGGCACCACTTACGCCTGAATAAGCAACTCTGGGTATATTAGATACTACAGCTAAAGTCTCTAGACATGCAAAACATTTACTCACTATTTTTTCAACTGTAGCCAAAAAGTGTATACTCCAGCAGTGGATCCAACCTCACCCGCCAACAATGGCACTATTTCATGAGAAATGATTCTATATGTTCAGAATGAAGTGGCTGGAGACTACACTTTCTTAAGAAAAAAGAACTAAAAGCTTCTTTTGCACTTGGACGCAATACATGAACACGTTGACATCTCACATCGGATCACAAATACACACATGCTTTGTTTCTACCTCATGGTACGAGACTAGATTTCTTTTAGGGGATTGTGGGTCCTTGCTTAGAACGACCCTATTTCGATAGGGCCGTTTTCTCCCAGCCAGTTTCAAACTGGCTGGGATTTTGATTGCATATGCCTCGATGAGGCATAGCAATTGATCCACAGAGCACTGAGTACCCCATCCCTTCCACTAGTTCTAACCCTAACCCTCCTCTCTCATCACCCTAAACCTAGCCTTCCCTTCCCTGCAGCCTGACCCCGACCCTCCCTTCCCTGCAGCCTGATCCTAACCCACCATCTCCCGCAGCCTGACCCTAATTCTCCCTTCCCTGCAGCCTGACCCTAACCCTCCATCTCCCGCAGCCTGACCCTAACCCTCCCTACCCCACAGGGAGAGGTTACTCGCCTTTCCCATGGTCCGGCGATAGAAGCAGCGGAGTGGCGTCGTAGGGACTTCAGCGGTAGCGGAATTTGCGAATGAGAATGGGTGAAGTATGCCGATCGCCATATTCACCCATTCTGGAAAAAAAAATTGAAACTGGTATTTGAAATGGGGACATCTGAAAGGGAACTTTCGGATGTCCCTATTTCGGGAATAACAAGTTCTAACCGGGGACTGCAACCACTGTAATATGTAATGTGTGGAGAGATATGTAACAGATGTGTAATGTGTGGAGATATATGTTAAAAAGGGGGTAAAAGTGTAATATGTAATGTTTGGAGAGGTATATAACTGAAAAGGGGGAAAATATAATATGTCTTGCGATGAGAAGTGTAACATGTAATGTGGGGAGAAGGATGTATCTGAAGGGGAGAGGCATAATATGTAACGTGAGGATAATGAAATCTTGAGCCTGACATACAAATGTTATGATAATGGTTATATTTTGTACTATAAGTGATACTCATCAAAAATGGTTGAGAAGCCATGGTCTAGAATAAAGCAAAACTCAGAATCAATAATCCAAGAGTCAAAGGGAAAAGTTTAAATATTGCCTGGCCTGGGCTATTATTTCCAGCTTGTGCAAGTCTTTGTACAGACCATTACCTGTGAATGAGGCTAGAAAGACACTAGTACATGATCCATGCACATTTTTATCAACGATTTTATTACAACTACACGTGCCAAAAAAACTTATTTCCACATGATAATACTCTGAGGGTTTCCCCTTAGTTATTGAATATAATAAAAGAGATGTAAAAGAAAAAAAGAAAAATAATGTTAAATAAAATGCTAAAAACTTTATATTTTTAGAATATGTTGCAAGATACTTTAGTTTTCTATACGAGAGTATTCTGTATTTGTTAAACCTTTTTAAAAGGAAACTTATAGGTAGCATTCAGTAAATTAGAGACAGTGGTGCATGTGATGTGGTACAGAAAACAATTTATCACCATCAGTAGCACCACCTCACCAACCCAGATGCTTAAAAAAATTATGAGGTTCATATTCTAAACATAATACCAGCTTTGTATTGTAGCATTGTTTCAGCTCCCCAAATACACATAAGTACAGGATGTTATATGGGGGACAGTTTTGGGATATGAGATTGGGTAGAAATGTGATAAGGCAAAATGTGTGGAACAAAATATTACTGAGACACACAAGTGGTGAGGAGAGAAGGCTAGGCACAGTACCACAAAGGACTCAGATACTTACATCACTGATTAAAGGACACAAGGAATACACTGTAATGTACATGTGTAAAACCAGGAAACTACACCCAAACTTTACATTACAGCATGTTAAACTAGTTTTTTCATTATAAAGGTTGCTATGAACTTTCTGTTTATGTGACACTTGACCTTTGTGTTGTGCTTCACTGCTCTAACAACATTTTAAACTGTACTCAAACAAACACAATGTGTGTGTTTTGCTTATGTTGTGTTCAACCCAAAGGAACAATTAAGATCATGTAATCAATGGGACCAGATGGGATACACCCGAGAATACTAAAAGAGCTTAGAGGGGTGCTGGCAAAACCATTAACTGAATTATTCAATCAGTAACTAATAACTGGGGTAATTCCAAAGGACTGGAAAATAGCAAATGTCTTCCCTCTGCATAAAAG
>WWET01000338.1:36521-59974 GCA_011038615.1 Limnodynastes dumerilii
ATATATAAAATTACTAACACAATGTGCCCCCTCCAAATATTAAATGTTAAAAAAATGGCCCAAATATGTCCATAAAAATAAAAAAATAAATCCTTGACTGGTCTGATGAGGGTCCAGTCTTGCAAGCTTTTAATCCGGTGGGGACTCACATAATAGACAACACTAACTGTCCTGCACTTCAGGACATCCCAACGCTAATGACAGGTTTACTGTCATTGGGATGTATTTATACCCTTTGGGCACTGCCACAAGTATCGAGAGAACGAGAATTCAGTCTGACTGCTATTTTTTGTCTTTTTATTTTTTTATTTTTTTTTATTATCCTCCTAATGTACATTCCACTGTATCTGCATTGAACTCTAATATATTTCAGTGTGTTACTGCATGTTGCTGACAAAACTCAATAAAAATAATTTGATTTAAAAAAAAAAATGGTTTTCTACCTTGTAACTGTGCATCTCTGATAACTAGTAACATGAGAGTTTGTGATATTTTTATCAAGCCTGTCTTACTTCTCAAAGTATGTCCTTGCAACTGTTAAACTAAACAAGATTAGCTTTCATAATTAAATTTTGTTTTATTCATCTCATACAAATTCCTAATGTAATTTAGCTTGAGTAACTACGTAATGTGTTGATTTGTTCTTTGGTATGATAAAGACATAATCTTGGGTAAAAACAGTTTGCTAAGCAACTTTAAATTGGAAATATGTCATTTAATCTTCAAAGTAATGACTGAGGTCTCTAAAGCATTACCCAACAACAAAATATACATTCATCAAGAGAGTAGAAATAATTAATGGTGTTGAATAGACACTATTAAACTAAACCTTAAATGGCCAGTTGCTTTTCCACATTCTCTGAAGGAAATAATTTATCCTTTCACAGGTAGAGTCAATTGACTTATGATTGAGTTGTGATCAGAACTTAAAACATCTGTGTGAGCACATGGAAGACCACTTTCATTGCTCACAAGAAACTCAGGGTTCTATTTTAAAATTCTAAATTTAGTGATCAACCAAATCTCATGCTAACCTATCAAAACAAAAAAATCATAAGGCAGCTTTGCATGGATTGCTTTCCATGCGTGTGTGTGCCTGGAACTCAAAAATGGACATTTGAAAAAAATTTAAATTTTGTACGAGTCTGGACCAGTTTCAGTTTGTATCCATATGAATGCATGGACTAACATGAAAACTGCGAATTGCTTCCCAGATCCCAGCACATACGTAATTTCCTGCCTGATCAAGGTCCGCCTGAGGAAAAATGTACTTGCACCTTGGTGGAAAAAACTCATCATAGTGTTTCTAGCAACAGCCAAGGCAACAAACTGTAGAAGCAATGAACCAGTAAATATATTATTATGGAATATAATGAAAAAATTCCCTCTTGCCTTCTCCTATAAGCAATTCTTAGCTTCCCTGTGTAACATGAAAACATGTAACCTGTTATTGTTTCATCCAATGCAAAAAAATCTCAAAATCCCATGTGTTTAATTGAAATGACTGCAGTCAAAGAGGTACTGATTATTCCAACAATTTATAAATGTATCTAAACATTACTAAATGTTTAATAGTTTGAAGCACTCATTGTTATTCAGCTGTGACTACAGCATAGCCCTGTTGCCATTATTCTTAGTGGATAGTAATTACTGAAAATACAATAACCTATGTGTTAGCCAAAAAATAACAATATTAGCTTTACTATTATTCTAATAAGGCAATATATTTTATTGCTAACAATACTAACATACAGGTTTGTGTCACTTCAATATAACAAATTATTACAGGTCCAGAGAAGAAGGAACCCAGACACAGATGCAGTGTAGAGAAAAATAAATAAAACTGACATTTGTGAATGGTTGGGAAGGATAGGTCAGATTATAAAACAATTGTTTTTACTGGGCTTTACTACCATAGCAGAAGCTATAAGACTTCTCCTGATTATCAAGCTCTTAGTTTATGTCTAACCAAATTGGAATGATCTATTGAATCATGTTTCAAAGGTGACTTGTCCAATAAAATGATTAAAATGTCGAGGAAAAAGAGCAAACAGTTTAGATAAATTATATCAAAGACAATCGTCATAACTAGTATCTGAAATGATTTGATAAAAAAAGGCAACCACATGAGACAACAGAAAAAAGTAAATTCAGTTATGATGAAAGGAGGGAACTGAGAAAAATAATACACAAAAAGGCATTAGATATTACTGGATATGGAAGAGGGACAACTTCCACCAAACATTGGTTTTTAGACATACTGGGGTAAATCCTGACCTACGGTTTAGTTACGTAAGAACGCGTAGCGTATTTACGCTAGCGTAATTTTTATGCACTCCCCTCGCTCATAGTACTTTGTCCGTTTTACTATGCCCAAACCCTACCCTTACTTTTCATAGCGTAAGTACTTACATACGTAATGGATTTATGAACGTGACAGCCTAAACCGGCCCATACTGTCAAATTAAAATTCCTCCCTACGCCTATAAAGCGTAATTATGGGTGTCGTATTGATGACCCCGCCCCTTAGTTGGTAGTTATGCTGATGGTACGTACGTTCAGCGTTACATGGAGTAACATCTGCCACGCGCATGCGCAGTATATACAAATCGGCAATTTTACATAATCGGCTATCATAAATACGCTAGTGTACTTAGCTCAGGATCTGGCCCACTGTCTGTTTATTCAGGGAACATGGAGTCAGGTTAACAGATATTGGAATAATTTTTAATAAGCCATTAAGCATAATTCTTTTATGGCATTTTGTATTTGTTGGACCTTTTTTCTCATTTAAACAACAAGTTGTTTCTGTTACAGACCATCCTGGGGTATACATCCATAGAATATGAAACATCCATAGAATGCATCCATATACATCCATAGAATATTAAAATCTAAACCTTTGTTTCATAGCTCAGCCTGTGAAATAACAGCATAAATACTGGTTGTTACAGTTACCCAAGGGGTTCTCACTTGGGCGTTGAATCTAAATCAGGGCCAGGTTTTCGCTAGAGCCTCTGATGGTGAGGATAGTCTGGGCTGCTGGCACCTGATATGTCACGGCCCCCAGTGATAGCCACCTAGGGAAGAGCTGAAGTGTGGATACCAATCCAGGAACCCAAGTACACAGTAAAACAGGGAGCAGACTGGAACCCTTGCACACAGAGCACTAAGGTGTGATACACAGACAGGGCCCTAAATCTTGGATACATATGGGCAGATAGGGATATAGCCTGAATATGACAGTAGAACATGAAATGCCCAAAGGATTGTAAGGAGTTGTGAGCCCTAGGGTAGATGTAATACCTGGAAGAACTACAGATCCCAGGATGGGACATGGACAGGTATAAACTATGAGGTACACATTACCCGACTAACACAATTGGACTGCACAAGGGTCAGTCGGTTGGTGCAAGGGAATGGTCTCCTTTCTTTCCAGGAGATACAACAGAGATTCTCTTTTTCCTCTGAGTATTTCTGGCTGTACCTTTGTATACGTAGCTTTTATGTCCCAGTCGAAGCTGGTGACAAACACAAGATGCAAACCCTGGCCCTTTGAGAACCTTTGTTTGGCTAAAGGAACACTCTGCCACTTAACCTCCACCATTTATAAAATAATACTGAACAGCTTATTTACTAGCCTGCTTCACTTCACAGAAACTTGGAATAGGGACCTGCCAAGCCCCTTAGACGATATGGACTGGATAAAAGTATTCTCCCTAGTCCGATTGAGCTCCATATCCACACAGATAATGGAGAGGCAATATAAAATCCTAACAAGATGCTATAGAGTGCCCTCCGTGATACATCACATGCTACCGACATACCCCTCATACTTACAAAGAATGCATTGGGATAGAAGAGAGTAATCCCAATACAAGAAAAAGGCCACTTATTGATAATGCACACCCTACTCCATTAAAAATTAACCTTTATTGATATATATTAAAAATAGAAAGTGAGCCAACGAAAAAATATATAAACAAAAATTCTCAATAAAGTGGTAAAATGCCACATATTATAAACAGGTGGGCAGAAAAAACATTTTCTCTCTTCCCCAGCAAGTATTAGTCCGTGCAGCTATTATCAATTGTAAAATTACCAAAAGAAAAACATAAGTAACTTTCCCAGTATTGGCCAAATTATAACATTGTAGCATATGCAAAGGCACTAGGAGTTAGTTACAATCCACAGTAGATAGAGCACCATGAGTAGCGGCACTGAAACATGTCCCTATTAAACCCTAAATTGGAAAACAAAATAACAAAGCCGACTCACGGCGGTGCTTCACTCCATACGGAGCCCTGTAATCCCTGCTGTAAGAGAGAAAAAGAGGAACGATCTTACCACGTGTGGGGAAATGAGAGCTGCGGACAGAGGCTTGCAAGGGGAGAGAGACGCTGCACCACCTGGGCACCACCTGGGCATTTTACCACTTTATTGAGAATTTTTGTTTATACATTTATTCGTTGGCTCACTTTCTATTTTTAATATATATCAATAAAGGTTCATTTTTAAAGGAGTAGGGTGTGCATTATCAATAAGTGGCCTTTTTCTTGTATTGGGATTACTCTCTTCTATCCCAATAATGGTCACCATAGGTAAAAGCGGTTGCATTCCCCACATAAAATGAGGGATTTCCAAAATAGGGGCATCTGAAAATGAAAAGGGTTTCAATTGCGGTCGTGCTGTATCACTGCAGCCAGACTGTCAGACCAAAGAGGATCCTACATCCTCTAAAAAAGTGGGTATAAAAGGGAAAAATCAGTCTGGCAATTAGGCGCTGTGGAATAATTAAATATATTACTATATAAAAAATGAAATGTAAAACAGGTGTGCAGCAAATTAAAAAGACAACCACTAGTCCTTGAGAAGAGTCTTACGGTGTGGAGGACCTTTAAATGGTGTTATTCGATGTTCTGAGTCTCTCCATAAATAGCATAGTAAAAAGTGAGAGAGAGAAACAATAAAGTATTAGCAAATTTATTAGAATAAAAAATATATATAACCTGGCTAATAAAATGACAGTATTAGCCAGAACAATACACACAAAAAAATCAGGTAAAAAGTCCTAAAGGATCCTAAAGATCCTGTCAAGGAATACAGGACACTCTGCTAAGAACAGCCCATACCCGTCATGCAGGGAGAGATGTAAAACAGACTCCAATAGCCGATGCTGTGGACGGAGGAACCCGGGATGCGTCCAAAGATGTCAAAGTGGCAGGTGGTTGGAGTATGGCGATGATCCGGCGGTAGGAGGGTGTCCTGGACGTTACCGACTGACTCGCTTCGAGGGGCTCCGCCCCTCGAAACGCGCCAAACTAAAAAGAAAAAAATATGCCTTTTTTTATAGTCTCATTGGATGTGAAGCTTGACCATTCTGTGGATCTGATTCAATTAGAACTGCGACCCGCAATAGACAGGAAAATATTTGCGGTGCACATTTTCCTATGTACTACGGTACATGATTTTTATACGCATCTCTATGAGGCGCGTATAGAAATAGAAAAAATAAAAAATTGCACAATTAGCTTTGCACCACAAAATACGCGGCTGCGAGGCGAATTGAATCAGGCCCTATATATTCTATACTTCTACAAAGGTTTTCATTTTCAGCCGGATGCAAAGATAAATGTGCATGCAGCTCTGTAGCTGTATTATTCACATATACTTTTACAACAGGAGTCATACATTATTTTTACACCACACTTTAAATTTGGCCCTTCATGAACTTTCCCATTGTGATTATATTCATGTGTTTCAGAAGAAAAAGAAAATCTAAACTGATTATCTTGAACTTATTAATGTTTTTGACATTTAACATAATTTATGGATTTTGTTTTTGGATTTTAAATCTTTAGGGCCACATTTTGTTTTCCATAATAGACAGCAGCTGTTTCTAGTATAACAATACATTTTTTTTATACAACAGTATAATGATTTATTTCAATCATGTACAGTTAGAAATCAGTTGATTATATAAATGTGTCTACATCTAGTTGTCCAATTTTTTCCATTTTATCATCACTACTTAATATATCCAAGCAGTTCCCAATAAACCTGTTATCTAATGTCTTTTTGTTATGTGCAGTATTGTCAACAGAATCTACAAAGATTACTTTGTATTATGAGCAGCTGACAAGCGTTTGCTACGGATTATATATTTTTATTTTTATAGCAAGTGATTTATTACCGAAATGTTTATGTAACACCTTTATTGCTAATAACAGGAATAGCAAATGGTTTTTAGATTAATTATAGTAATGTAGATAAAAGGTAAACAAGACATTTGATAATCACACAACCCTGGTGAGCTAATTAGACATTTATACAAAATGTATTATATGCAAAAGTGATGGAAATCAGGAATCATCCAAACTTGTATCACAAACCATGAAGAAGGCGCAGATTGTAGTAACAATGGGGCAGATCCAGAACTACGGACGCCCGTGTTTCTACACTTGCCGTGTGCGTAAAAGCGCCCATTAGTACTTACTGCGCATGCGTGCGGCATATGTTACGCCACGTAACTCAGAGCATAAGGGCCTTCATCGTAACAGCATCGTAACTACGTTTGAAGGGGTGTGCCAGCCATACGACACCCGTAATTATGCTTTGGGGGCGGGGTGAGGCATTTAAATCGTACAGTATGGGCGTGCTTAGGTGCGTAAGTACATTCATCCGTTTTGGCTGACAGGAATTATGCATGGAAAAGTTAAGGTAGAGTTTGGAAAGTGTAAAACGGCAAAAGTACGTACGAGCGAGGGGATCGCCTAGGGGAGTGCATAGTAATTACGATCATGTAAATACGCTACGCGTTGCAATGTAAAGGGAACGTAGTTCTGGATCTGGCCCAATGTCTGTCAGAACTGTTAGCTCTTTTTATACAATAATGTGATAAGTGTGGGATCTGCATGTTAAGCAATTAGTGCACTTGAAAGAACCAGTCTTGGTATGGAGCTTTTTGTATTCAGTAATATCAGTTTTAACTAATATATCTTTGAGGTTTCTACTTCTTTTGTAACTGTGTAGTAGACAGTGGTTCTTGAAAGAGGATAAGGTGGGATCCGTTGTTATCATCGACCAAAAGTTTCTTGCCATTTTCTCTTTGGAATAAATCTGAACTTTTATATTAACTGTATTAGTTGTTTGTGATTATATCCCTGGTTGGCTAATTTGTTGATCATTATGGGCAAGATCCAGAACAACGCTTGTGAGCGAATTTACGCGTGGCGGAGACGTAAAATTATTTATTTGTAAGTACTGCGAATGTGCACCATAGAAAATACGCTTATTTACATAGCATAATTGTGAACGTATGGGCCATTTACGTATGTGTCGTGTAAATACTTACGTGTGGGCATGCCAATTTTACATGAGTCCAAAATACGTCTGAAATACGTTAAGTAGGCAGGGGTTTGTATTTAAAGTGTACAGTATGGGCGTGCTTAGCTACGTAAATACGTGTTGGCCATACGTACGTGTGCAAATCACTGCGGTTACGTTGGCAAAAATTAAGGTAGGGTTTGAAAAGCGTATCTTGACAAAATACGTACATGCAAGGGGTGTGCCTAGGGGAGTGTATAGAAGGTACACACACGTAAATACGCTACGCGAGTAAACATACGGCAAATGTAGTTCTGGATCTACCCCTATGTCCATATGATTGGCCCATATTTTTGTCCCATATGTTTGAGGAACATAGACATAGTTTAGCAGCTCTTAACTCGGGGAGGGGACCGAGATCTCAAGCTTCTTCAATGAGAAACCGAATGCATCTACTGGTTAAATACAGTTACCCCACTGGGACTTAATGAATTGTTAAATGTTACTTGTTTCCTTTGATTTCAGATTACTTTTAAACCCCATTTCACATCACCACCAAATACCCAGGTTTTTGGCAAAAAACACGGGTCTTGGCAAAAACCAGTGTATTTTATGGTTATGTCAAACGTCCAAAAGTTGTAGACCCGGGTCTAATGACCCGTGAATCAGACCCAGGAAAAAAGAAGGGTTTTTTCCAGGTCTCACACAGGACTGGTGGCAATGTGCAAAGTCTCAGGTTGCAAAAACGGTAAACACCAGACGTATATGCAATACGTCCGATGCTGTAAATTCGGTCCTAAATAAATGATCATGTGCAAATTAGCCCAGGGAGCAGAGCTTGAATTGAGGGGGGTATATGGAGGTATGACATACTATCAATTCTCCCACCGATTTAATTGAAAAGCTGTAAATCCCCATTCACTTCTAATATTTCTACATTGTCATACCGCCACTTCTCAATTTCCATACCAACACTTCTATATTTCAACTTCGACCACTGACTGGGAGGAAAAAAGGAAGTTTAGAAACCGCTGTACACATTAGCAATACTGTACTTAAGCTGCCCACCCTCTAGCATGTATTTGGAAAGTTTGTTCAGCAAAGCTGGGAATCTTGTGAGCGATCGGCATAAGGACTAAACCCTAAAAATGTTGAAAAGTTGATGTTCATTAAAATTAACTACTTATTTTTGGATTAACACAATTGCCACAAATGGCAATCAGACACTGTTACAGCGGATTCCAGTGAGGTTCAGCTAATATTGTGCGATGATGATTTAAACAACAGTGATGAGAGTGATGATAAAGAGGAAGGCAACTTAAACCTTAAGGATAATTACCAGTGTTAGCCTCCCTTAAGTCTACTGCTGAAGAAATATGACCCAATTTTTTAATTAATTAATTTAGTTATTAAATGTTTGGTGTTTTTTTTGTTTTTTTTTAAGCATGTATTCTCTGAGGGGCCCGAACAAAGAACTTTAGGCACAGAAGTAACCCTGGGCCGGATCCTGAACTAAGTGGAGAGGGGACTTACGCAAGCCATTTGCGTAAGTCCCCTGACTTGAAACCTCTGCACATGTGTGCGCCAGATATTCTGACAGTATAAGTACTAAAGTACGTAACAAAGTACTTATGCTGAAGAGGCAGACCCTTCAGTTACGATGGCTGTATCCCCACCATAAAGGCGGGGCAAGCCCCGTTATGGCCGTATGGCCGCAGACCTAGTCGTAAAAGTTAAGTTAGGACATGTAAGTGTCCAGATTATCTACCAACAGCGGTGAGTGAACATGGACCAGATTTAGTGGACGGAGGGGAAGCACAGCCCATTTGTTCGCAAATGGGTACGGACCTAAGTAACACTAGCGTAATATCTGAAGGGCATAAGTGCGTGGGTAAGTGGCCTGACATTATCAGGTCTAGATCTGGCTCCATATGAGAACATATAGTAGACAACCTCTTAGACAGATTTTTTTACTAGATTCATGTGGCCATCAATATTATTAATATTATTAATATCATCCTAACATGATGAAAGAGGCCAGTGCCTTCATATTGTGATTTGTCAGAGACCTTCTTTCGTGACTTATTTTTGCTCAGTTTTATATTTAATAATTCTAATTTTTTTCCTAAACGTTCATGGTTTTGTATGACAGCATCTGTCACACAATGGCAGCTCAATCACAGGAAGCTCCTCTTTGCACCAGTGGTTTCAGTAAGAAGCATAATGGTGTTATGTCTTAGCAAATTTACTGACACCACAAAAACTGTTTTTTTGAGC
Organism: Limnodynastes dumerilii; assembly: GCA_011038615.1. Lineage (NCBI taxonomy): Eukaryota > Metazoa > Chordata > Amphibia > Anura > Limnodynastidae > Limnodynastes > Limnodynastes dumerilii. Next base: position 46,125 of record WWET01000338.1, read on the forward strand.
CTTACGTAGTTTTTACTTGGGGAAACTCCTACAATCTCTTGTCTATATGGTCTATTGCCTATATTGTCTATTTTCTATTTTTGCACCTTGTTACATTTTTGCAGGGCAAACAAGGTAGGATAGACAAAGCTTTAAGCCATCCATGATCAACTGACTAAATGAGAGCATATAGTAGGCTACCTCTTAGCCAGATTTTTTACTAGATTCATGTGGCCATCAATATTACTTTTTCTTTGTATACTGATGCAGGCTTCCCTATACTTGAATTAGAAAACAAACTAGGTCCAGGCTGTTTAAAGTCCAAGCACTTGCATAATTCTTCTAAACTTTTTCTCAGGCATCCTATTGCATCCTATACTTTTGTGCCTATGCTGAAATTGCAAAATGCAATTGTTAGATATAAAACCTCTTAAGATGTATTATGATTTCAAATGTTCAAAGAATGAAGCCATAGAAAATCTCTAAGCTATTTGAATGGACAAAGAAACATGCACTTGATATTTGTTTACTTGTCTATTGCTTTTTTTTATCCTGCTCATTACACTAGTGTCACTGGTCCAGTAAGCATGGTCCTGTGTAAGATCATGCAGTTGTGAATGCTGAAGACTGTGATGAAATGCGGTCAAGGAAGTAGGCTGAAAAAAATAGCATTAATAAGGCAATCTGAAATGACAGTTCCTCACACAAATGCATCATCTTTGTCTGCCCTGGGTAATGTTGTGAAGTGAAAGTGTATTCAGCTGGAAAGAAAAGCAATAATCCTTATAGAAGTGCAGTCTTTGAAGGTCATTGAGGCTAGTAATATTTAGGACACAATTTCTATCAGTTATGTAGTCAGTAAGACAAATTATGAGCATGCTTGTACATTTGTTCCATTCAGTGTTCTTACTGTCACAGCCAAAAAAGGATTTTAATGTGTGATCGTAGGATATATTTATAGTAACCATACAGCTTAAAAAGAGATGACCGAACAATTTAACAATCTATAATAGATAGATATGTAAGTGATGCAACGGGAGACGGCAGCAAGCCGTCCCGAGCACCAGGAGCTCCGGCTGGTGGCCAACCTGATTGGCCATGGGATCGGCTGCCTGACGATCACATGGTCAATCAGATAAAGGCAAGTGGGGTGAGCCCTGAATCGCAGCACTGCACCCAGGCACCCCTGTGGCGCGAAGGGTGCATTGTAGTGCCGTGGTGAGCCAATCAAGGCTCACTACATCACCCCTCCCATCAACCCCTGCGGCTGGATAGAGAATCCACCACATGGGCTGGGAAGAAGCAGAAGTGGCTGGAAGAGGCAGAAGATAGAAGAGCCTGGAGCAGGAAGACATGGCAGGAGCCCCCAGGAAGAAGAAAAGGGCCAGAAGCAGCCGAACTTATTAGAAGCCCGGCCACCGGCGGTAGGTGGGCGGCGGAAGAAGGACCGGAAGCGGCGGTGCTGAAAATAGAAGACAGCAAGGGAGACAGTGGAGAGCAGTGCAAAAGAGCTTCACTTGGCCTCCACTGTCTCCCATCTTGCGCGGATGGGTAAGTGGCTATAGCCACTTGTCTCCCTACGTTAACCCCTTGTCCCCCCATTAACATCTGTTAACCCCTGGACAACGAGCAAGTCCTGAGAGTGACTGGCGTGGACCCCCATACCCTTGAACCCCCCTTGCATTGTGGCAGAATTAACCCCTTGTGTGCCAGTGATGGGTGACACACCCTGGTAGCAAGGCCTTGGGTTCTGACAGTATTAACCCCTTGGCAATGAGCAGGCCCCGGAACGTGCCTAAGCCTGGTTATTCCCCCCTCTTTAAGTCCAGCTTTAACCCTTTCCCTGCCATTGCAGTCCGGGCTAGACTGTGGCTGTTAAATAGTTTTTCTTTTTGCAGGAGGGCATTAGGCCCTGTGGTGTTAAGGGGCCCTTTTAGGTAGTGAAGGGATTTAGACCCTGGTGTTGATTTAGTTACTAATTGTTGTATTTCCTGTACAGCATTAGAAAATGTCACGCCTGGAATCGGGAGAGGAACAGTGCGTCTTCTCTGGTGGTTCTTCAGGATCGGGTAGGAACCTCTGGGGTGAGGGGTGGGTCTGTTTACATTCTAGGCCACTGTATACCACCCGTTACAGATATACGTTTAGTATAGGTACTGTATCTATGACTATGGTTTGAACAACCTTTTTACATTTGAGCAAATGGATACCAAAAAAGGAAGAGATAAAGCTAATCAAACAACTCAGCACCTCAACAAAATGAAACTGGAAGGGGAAATTTAAAATGCACAGACATAAGAGTTAAGAGGTGAAGTTTATTCGTAAATATTAACAAAGGGGCCGATTATTATTAAATTAGAATAATTTCAGTCAGCAATATTAGCTATATATAATATATATTTAATAGGCTGACTTCAGTTAATTCAAGTAGTACCCTTGCCAAGTTATTTATCAGTTATCAACTTATATTATATTATTCACTATTAATCAGCAATACTATAATTTTGTAATTTTAGTACCTAATACATATAGCATCACCATTATTCTTATTATTTATTTGTTATAATAAAGTGAACACAAATTTACTGTGCCACTACCGACTGAATTACAATTTTTATAATTAAATTTGTCACTAAACATCACCTATACAGATACATATTTCATATCATTATCAAATATACATCCCAAGATATTGTTTTCTGTTGTTAATTGCTTTGAAAAAAAAAAAAAAAAAATTTCTTTTCATTTTCTATTTAAAATTTTTATTCACTGTACACTATATCTGACTACATTGGGGTAGATCCAGAACTCTGCTTGCAATCCATTTACTAGCGTAACGTATTTACACGTGCGTACCTTCTATACACTCCCCTCGGCACACCCCTTGAATGTACGTACTTTGACCGATTTCAGCTTTCCAAACCCTACCTTAACTTTTGGCCGCGTAACCGCTATCGTCCGCACACATACGTATGGGCAACACGAACTTACGCAGCTAAGCACGCCCATACTGTACACTTTAAATGAAAACTCCCGCCTACATTGCGTATTTTAGAAGTACTTTTCGCACACGTAAAATTGCCACGCGTATGAATTTACACAACCAATATGTGAATGGCCCAGACGCTCAGAGTTACGTTACGTAGCGTATCATCTGTCGTGCGCATGCGCAGTACATACAAAATCGCGATTGTCCACCAGGCGTAAATTCACACAGAAGTGTTGTTCTGGATCTGGGCCATTGTTTTAAAAAAAATCTTGCGTATTTGTACTTTTCGCACACGTAAAATTGCCACGCGTATGAATTTACACAACCAATATGTGAATGGCCCAGACGCTCAGAGTTACGTTACGTAGCGTATCATCTGTCGTGCGCATGCGCAGTACATACAAAATCGCGATTGTCCACCAGGCGTAAATTCACACAGAAGTGTTGTTCTGGATCTGGGCCATTGTTTTAAAAAAAATCAGTCGCCCAATGTGCACTGATTACTGTTGTCATTTGCTTAAAAAAGCATATTTTTTCTATTCAATTATTGTGCACTATCTACTCTAACTGCATTGTTTTCAAACATATCTAACGCCCAGTGTGCTGATTATTGTTGTCATTTACTTAAAAAAGCATTATTTTCTATTCAATTACAGTGCACTGTCTACTATTTCTGACTGCGTTGTTTTCAATAAAATCTGACACCAAGATTTGTGCGCCAATCACAAAGTGTGCGATAACGCCTCAAAAATAATTTCAAACTTCTTATGTCTCAAATATAAATATACTACTGTATCACTGTATAGGGTGCTCTGCCCAACCTCAGTGTGTGACCAATTGTCTTTTTTGAGGACAGAGATCTGTGCATCACACAAAACCGCAGAAATGGAGATTAAACATGTAAAAAATCGTGAACCACTTGCTACTACTAGTGCTGGTCATGATAATGATGCAATTCCATCATCGACTAAGAATGATGTGGTTTGTTTAAATAAGTCCCCAGTGGAGAGAGTTGTTGCCCATGAAAAACAAGCCCATTGTCTTCATGCCTGGGCAAAATACTAAAAGATCCACCTCTCTTCTGTGGAATAATTTTTTCCCAAACCTGGACAATCACTATCTAGCTATCTGTACCCTTTGAAAAGATGTTGTAAAGTAGAGTTAGGGACATGAACCACCTAGGAACCTCCTAGCTGTTACACCACTTGCAGCGCGTCCATCACAAGTTGTTGACAACTCACGAAACTTCGTCTAAGAATGTAAACAGTCTGGCGATACCTAGATCCTTTTCCTCTGTAGGATCCAAGTGCCTGAAATCCCCACCACCAACACCCTCTTCGTCAATCTCCTCCTCAATCTGTATAGGAAGCAGTCCTCCTGTATCCCAATTTATAGGCATGACTGACTCCTCTCCTATCCAGGATTCCTCCTTCAGTGCTACGCCTACTGCTGCTGCTGCTGCTGCTGGGAGTCGATTGTCTTCATCCCAGAAGTGGACCATGAAGACTAGTTGTCGTTTTACCAAACAACGAAGTATGACAGCAGTCACCCAGCTGCAAAGCTTACTGACACCTAATATGCTGGTGTTAGATGTGCATTCAATATCCACCATTAGTGCAGTGGGATTTAGATAGTTGCTTGAAGTACTGTGTTCAAGGTACCAGATCCCATCTAGATTCCACTTCATTAGGCAAGCCTGTACATGGACATTAAAAAAAAGTGTTGTTAGTGTCCTCAGAAATACTGCTGTACCCACTATCCACTTAACCACGGATATGTGGACAAGTGGAACAGGCCAAACTAAAGACTACATGACTGCCACAGTCCACTGGGTAGATGTATTGCCTTCCGCATCACCAACAGCAGCAGCAGCATCTCGCAAATGCCAACTCATTCAAAGGCAGGCTATGCTGTGCATCACCAGTTTTGATAAGATGCACACCGCTGAGAACATCTTACAAAAACTCAGCCAAATCATTGCACAATGGCCTACCCCACTTGGATTCTCCTCGGGATGTGTGATATCTGACAATGCCAACAATATTGTGAAAGCATTAAACCTGGGCAAATTCCAGCATGTGCCCTGTTTTGCTCACATACTGAATTTGATAGTTTGGAATTTTTTAAAACATGATAGAGGCGTGCAGGAGATGTTGTCAGTGGCACGCAAAATTTGTGGACATTTTCGCCATTCGGCACATGCATGTCAAAGACTGGAGCGCCAGCAACAACTTTTGAATTTGCCCAACCAAAAGGTAGGAACTCTACCCTTTACATGCTTCAGCGGTTTGAGGAGCAACAAAAGACTATTCAAGCCTACACAGCCACCTATGACATAAGGAAAAGAGCGGAAATGCACCTGACTCAAGCACAGTGGAGAATAATTTCCGTGTTGTGTAAGGTCCTTAAACCCTTTGAACTTGCCACATGTGAAGTTAGTTCAAAAGCTTCAAGCATGAGTCAGGTCATTCCCCTTATCAGGCTTGTGCAAAATCAGCTGGAGAAAGTGAAGGAGGAGCTAAAACAGAGTCATAGCGCTGCTGCTAAGTATGTTGGACTTGCAGATCAAGCTCTTCAATTGTTTTCCCAGGATCCAAGGGTTGTCATATTTCTTGAAATCAGAGCACTATATGTAGGTGACTATACTTGATCCTAGGTTTAAGTTATAGATCACGTCTTTCTTTCCAAGAGGTACAAATCTGCAGAGATGCAAAGAGCTGTTGATGAGAAAATTGTCAGCTCAAGCAAAAAGTGACAACACAACATCTCCTCCTTAATTTTCTCCGGCAATTGCGGCTGACAGGAAAAAACTAAACTTTCCAAAGAGATCCACTGGCAGTGATGAAAATCAGTCAGGAAAGACTTTTGACATTTGGTCTGGACTGAAGGAGCTGCCTACAATCACTGACATGTTTACTGTCACTGCATATAATGCTGTCACCATTGAAAGAATGGTTGACAATTATTTCAGTGACAGCATCCAAATACGCATGTCAGGCAGTCCGTTTGAATACTGGCAGGAAAAAAATGCAACTTGGAGGCCCTTGCACAAACTGGCTTTGTTTTACCTAAGTTGCCCACCCTCCAGTGTGTACTCTGAAAGAGTTTTTAGAGCACCTTGTCAGCGATCGGCATAGGAGGTTACTTTTCCAAAATGTGAAAAAGATGATCTATGTCTTTCATATTTGGGCATCGAGATTGTTACTGTGGCGGGGTCTTGCCATTTGCCATCTGACAAGGTTTTGAAGCTCAAAGTGTTGTTATTTGAGTTGTGTGGTTTGCATCGGATTATTTTAGGGAAAGTGCAGTCCTTGCTTGGGATTTTAAATTTTGCTTGCAGGGTAATCCCAATGGGTAAAATTTTATGTAGATGGCTGGAAAGAGCTACAGCGGGTGTAAAATGTCTTCATCATTCATGTTCATTTATCTGGAGAGCTCCGGGACGATATAAATGTTTCAGTCGCGTTTTTGGATTCTTTGGTGTTAGGATTTGGAATTCTGTGGCATCGTCAAACATTGATTTGGAGCTTTTCCCTGACATCACGGGTTCGTCAGGTTTTGGGGCGAATTTTCAAGGGGCCTGGTGTGCAGCCCCTTGACCTCAAACATGGTTTGATTCTGGGATCACAGCCAATGTATTGGTTCTTGAGCTGTTCCCAATTGTTGTGGCCATTAAATTGCGGGTTCATTCCCTCCAGAATAGGAGTATAATTTTTTGGTGCGACAATTTGGGTGTGGTTCAGGCAATCAACGGGCAGAGTGCGTCGTCACCTCCTGCGATACGGCTGCTTAGATATGTGATTCTCAGATGTTTACAGTTCCATATTGTTCTTAGGGTTAAACATGTTCTGGCTGTTTCTATTTGCTTCGCCAATGCATCGTCACATTTTAATTGGCATAGGTTTAGGGACTTGGCGCCAAATGCTTTGCTGGATGGACTTTCATGGCCTTATCATCTCTGGTAGATTGTACAGCCGGTTTAGAGGCCTTGGTGTTGGACTCCCTTACTTCAGCCACTTTGCGGGCATATCGGCGCGCGTGGGATCAATGGGTGTTGTACAAGGCAAAACGTTCTAGGCAAGGCAAGCCTGATCAAGTAGTTTTGTTGCAGTGGCTTTGGCAGCATTTTAAGGATGGTAGGTCCAAAGCGTCCATGTCTTAGCTTCTTGCAGGGGTCTCTTATTTTACTAAATTACAAAGGGGTGTGGATTTTTTCTGGTGGGAAGGATTATCAGGGGATGGGCCAGGAAGCAGCATCATTTGGGTGATTCTAGAAGGCCTAATTATAATGTGATTGTGGCTGAGTCCTTTGTATCCTGTAAGATTCATCGGTCTAAAACCGATCAGTTGGGCAGAGGATGGTGGGTGGCAATGCATAGTCATATGGATTCTGTTATTTGTCCTGTTTCCCTGGCTAAGTGTTACCTTTTCGATGGTCACCCTGATGGTTCTAACTGACTGGCACATGCAGATGGGTCCCGTTGATTAAATTTCAGTTTTCGTCTGTTTTGAGAAGCTGCATGAGGGGAATGGCATGGACGCTCCTTGCTATAATACGCATTTGTTCCGGATTGGTGCCGATACTTCTGCAGTGATGGAGGGGCAATCGTCGGAACATATTATGGTTTTGGGAGGTTGGAAGTCTAGGGTTTTCAGGCGATAGATTGTTAAGGTAAGTTTTTAGCTAGATCTAATTGCTTGCCTTCGGGGGGGCACGGGGGAATTTTCTCCTGTTTAGTTCTCCTTAGTGGAGTCTCCTGATTGGCTAATGGAGGCTCTGGAGGTATTCAGGAGTTGTTTACCCTCATTGCTTTCACTTCAACTCCATTTTCTGTCTTCCCTTCCCTTGTGTGTAATCCTTTGTCTTTGTGTCCAGTTGGTTATTGAATTCGGTTGTGACTAGATTGATTAGCATTGGGTTGGTAGGTTTTTTACCTGATTTCATGTCATTGTTAGTAATGTGTTATTGACTTGTTGGAATATGTTTTTTCTTTTGTGCAGGTGTTGTGCCTCAAGGCCGTATGACCTGGATCATAGGGCACTCGTTTGTGTTCTGGGCAGGTCAGTTTTTTGACAGTAACACCTTGTGGTTCGGACCATTAGATTGGCAAATTCATTGGTTGGGTTTTAGAGGAATGAAATGGAAGTTATTTTATGTTTAGTTTTGTAGATTGTGTATGAATTATGGTGCCCCAGATTGCTTGGGCTCTATAACTTCATGTGCTCATGTGTTGTCGATTAAACATGATTTGCTGGCCATTAGAACCCTTTTTTCCGAACTAATTTTAGCCTGGTCTAATATTGTGCCTAAAAGGGTTTAAGGTCCATTAAGGGTTTGGACAAGGCAAGGAGAAGGCTTAATTGGTCCTTGTCTAATTATGTTAAACGTTTGGGGGATTGGTAATTATGCATTCACAGTTATGTCATGACCGTCCTGTGCTCTATCGAGCGGATGACTTTCATTTATCCGATGAAGGAATGCAGATTTTTGTGGAGGATTTGTTGGGGGTGTTGATGGGTTGTTTGGTGGTGGGCGAGGGCACTTAAAATTGCCTCGCTGTGACGGTAGAGGTGTGGTGTCAGAGTATTTATGTTGGCACAGTTTTAAAAAAAAAAGATGGGGGTTAAAATATCTAATAACAGAGGTGTACCCTTCGATTTAATGCTGGGTCACCTGTCCCGCGACAGGGCCTGGTCTGCCTCCTCCATCAAGGTGAGGTGTGCATGTGAAGAGGTGGAGCCAGGAGTATTGGGAGGAGGTGGACCGATAACTTATGGTTGTCATTTTAAGTTCTTGTTGTGACACTGACCTGCTATTTGCCACCTTGCTCAACCCTAAATTTTATAGTCGTTTTCCAATTCCTCCAATTTGATATTTCAGTAAACCTGTGTCCCCTTTTTAAAAACCAACAAAGTTGTCGATGTCTTTATTTCTGAAATGTGTTTATTGTTGTTTTATGCCTGCTGTGTGGTGAGGTATCAACTGTTGATCGTTTATGCCTGTTGGATATTTCCTGTTGCCTAATTTCCAGACTTGACGTAATGTGGACAGGTGAGTGCTATACTATATTTTAATATTAGGATTAGGGTTAGGGTAGGCTGCTATTAATTTAAAATTATTTCATTGGTACATTTGAAATTATTGTAGAAAAGCATGCATATTTTATATTAAAAATACTATGTTAATGTGTGTTATTCTATTTAAATGGACATCTAAATTCCATGAATTAATTCCATGTTAAGTCAATATAAATAGAAAAAACAGAAAATGACAAATGTGCAAATAAACAACTGTGCACTGGGGCAGATCACATGCAAATATCATATATGTTACTTACAGAAATCATAATGGGTTTATGGAAAACATAGAAATATGTGGTGACTTTTATTTCCTGCCTTAAGGATGGACTCTTTATTCACAGCACACTCAATGTTCTAGGGCAAAAAAATCAATGAAGTTTTATGCTACATTAACATTGAAACAACAGCTCATGGGCTTGCAGCAAAACACTGAAAACAAGTTAAATATATCATTAAAGAGATGGTGTTTTTTGCATTTCCATTTTATTTCATTTTCTTGGAATACAAATTGCATCTTTTACCATATTTGAGTACTTGAATCACATGACCTTCTGACTTTTAACATACAGTATTTCATGCACAAAGGTTGATAATGGTGGAGATTTCATTGTTCAATTTCTATTTTTGGAAACTAATAAAATGTTGTGTATTGGTTTCTGATATGAAGAAATGTCAACAGATCAAAAAACTGTAGCTTATAAGTTATAAATTAATACTGCAATAATAGAACATAGCCATGAGATTCAGTCATGTACACAATAAAGACCTTAGTTCTATGCATGAGTTCAGTGCTCTAACCCTTTAGCAATAATAGCAGTAATATACACATACTTGTAAAAATATAATGCACTGCACAGCTATTTTTTATTAGATTGATGTTTAGTGTGGTAGCTGAGTCTTAAACCTCGCTGTGGTGGGACTCTTACTGCTTAGAGAGTGTTGTAGAAGTCTGGGTCAATACTCAGAGTGAGGGTGTACAGTATTGTACATTGTAATATCAATAAACATCCCGTGTCCCTCAGGAGAAGCTTAACCTATAACTTAACCTATAATGAAACACTGACAACATTGTTGGGAATAAATTGTTATTAATTTAAATTATGAAATTGGTTAAGCCAATATAAAAATTGATGGGGGCCAAGAAAGCAGGTTATGTATTTGATCACGATAAGCATGTGTAAACAAAGCAGGGAATCATGAATAAAATGTCAACTTACACTTATTTAACAAACAAGCCACAAAAGGCATAAACATTAAGCAAACAAAAACACCCTCGGTACAGTACTTCAATTAAGCACCACGCAGGATCGTCCATATGAATGTGTCCACAACCTCGGGTTAACCATGAAACAACAAATGAACAGGTCAAATCAAATCAAAGGGATTACCACTTATAATCTTGAGCAATGTCAAAACCCGTTGTAAAAAACCTAATAACCACCATAAGTTAAGAAAACCAACTACTAAGCAACTAGAGAAAATAACTTATAAATAAAATAACCTGCTTTCCGCAAGACACTAAAGGAGGGGGCCTACCCTTGAATAGAAAAAATCTTTTAGCTAGCGCCTACTTCCCCAGGAACTACACGGGCGGGAGGGAGGGTGAATCCAGCAGGAGAAAAAGAGGCAGACTAAAGGCTCCCAACTGGTTTTATTGAACAGAGAGGTCCATCTCCTCCCACTCCTGCTGGATCAATGAAAACAGACTACAAATGTGAGTGACACCAACTGGCCAATGCAGGGAGTTTACTTTTGGTCGGATCAAAATTCTTTAACCCTCCGTTTCTCTAAACATCCCATGCATGATGGTTGTGACATTTCCGTGTCCCTTAGGAGAAGCTTAAGCTATAACTTAACCTGTAATGAAACACTTACAACATTGTTGGGAATTAAATTTTATTAAGTTAAATTTTGAAATTGGTTAAGCCAATATAAGAATTATTTAACAAACAAGCCACAAAAGGCATAAAAATTAAGCAAACAAAAACACCCTCGGTACAGTGCTTTACTTAAGCATCACGCGGGATCATCCATATGAACGTATCCACAACCTCGGGTTAACCATGAAACAACAAATGAACAAGTCAAATCAAATCAAAGGGATTACCACTTGTAATTCTGAGCAATGTCAAAACCCGTCATAAAAAACCTAATAACCACCATAAGTTAATAAAACCAACTACTAAGCAACTAGAGAAAATAACCTGCTTTCCACCAAGCTGGTCCATAATGACCAACCCACCGCCAATATCAGACTAAACCGAGCCACACCTCATCCCTTCAAAAATATCCTCCAAAATAACCACGTACCCACCTCAGAAAAGTGAACCCCATCGCGCCTGTAAAGATTTTGAAATTCAAACCGAATTCTGGGGTGATGGACAACCGAACCCCCATGCCGCAACAGGAATACTTTAATTGACCTGTTGATCTTCCTGTGCACTTTATCAATGACTGCCCCATTCTCCGAGCAATGCCAAACGAAGCGAGGGATAATATCGGACTAACACCACTTTACCTCATCAGGGAGGGGCCAACGAGATGAGTCCACAAACTGCTAGCCCAAAACACAAACGAGTGACCTACTACCCAAACCACCCGCTTCCGCGGGGCAACTGCTGTGGGGAAAGAAGGAAACACAGTTATAAGCATTTGTGACAGGTGAGCTTGACATTTGAAAAAACATGCACCTAATCTAGGGATAGCAAATAGGGATGCCAACGGATCTGTACAAAGGTGAAAACCCCCAGATAACCAGGGCAATTCTATATAGACTATGGGGAACTACGAGGCTGCCTCTGGTAACGGTAGGAAAAAGCCCTCCGAGCCCCATGCACCTTGTGCAGCGAGCCAATTACCTGGCTAATCCCGGTAACCATGTCGGTTTCGTGGCGGGGGAAGGAGGTAGACAAGGAACAAACTACCTGCAATAACAACAGCAAAAAATTAAAATCGCAACATATGCTGTGTTAACTGATGCAAGCATTGCTTCACACCATCCAGGAACCCACATAGGTCTTTCCTCTCAGTCCTCCGATAACGGCCGCAGATAGGATTTGTAGGCCTGCGACTTCCAATGGCCTAAGCACTTAATGTCCTCCACTGGAAGACCTTGAACAGCTGCAGATGAAGCTGCACCAATCTGGAACGAGTGTGTGCCGTAGTTGGTCAGGTCCAAACCCATGCGTATCAGTGTGTCCTGAAAAACAGCTTTAAACTGATAGCAGGACAGCAGAATTCTGTTTGCATGGGTGAACCACACAGGGCAATCTTGTGGCCTAACTACCGCAAATTTTAAACCCCACTCCACTGGGCAAACCTTTGGGTTTGGGTCTCTACCTAACTCCACCCAGCGGCCTCTCCCGTCCTGATCGGTCTTCCCTTTGTGAATTCAACAGGATATGGACTTGGTATGGGGAACAACATTGCGCGCTAACAGACCAGTTGTGAAGGAGTTCTTTGAAGCCGCGATCAGTTCCCTGAAGCGGAAGGCTCCCGCATACGCAAAACTGAATGCGGTCTGTAACAACGGAGCCTCATAGCTATCACTAGCTACCGATGCTACCATCCTAATTAATCTTGCCAGGCAACTAACTGACAGGGGGCGTCTATTATCGGGTGGCATAGGTCTGACCCTAGCCCACCCTTTAAGGGCCTTAGATACCATAAGGTCTTTTGTAAGATCTGGCTCGCCGCGCAACTTAGACCAAAAGGCTATGCCCGCCAAGGTAGGTCTGATGCGTGACCTCGTTCTCCCCTTATGAAATTTCTCAATCATAAAATTGTAAAGGCAGGATTGCGAGCGGTGTGCCTCCCTACCATAGCGAAAAGCCAGCCAGCTTCCCCAATGCGGCTTGGTACCTCCAGGCAGTGGAGAGCGCTAAATATTTTAGCACTAACTCTTCTAACTGTCACCGACCACCTGCCAAACAGAGACAGGGCAGGGTGTGCCAGTCAAACTTGCCTCAGGGGCCAGCTGAAACCTTGGCCAATCAAATCTGGAGAGAGCATCTGCCAACCCATTGTCAATCCTGGGGACATGTGCTGCCCGGAAGTTAATGTTAAGCTCAAGACACCTCAAAACAAGGTGTCTGGCCTGCACCACAATTTATATATAATCACTGTTTAGCATTATTCAGTCATTACACTTAGTCACTTTATATATACACATAATATATTTCACCTTTAATATGGTATTCCACGTCTTTTTCATACACCTTTTTATACATTTTTTTTATGTGTATAGACTTACTTGGTTTTAGCTCCAGGGTAGATTTTATATATTTTGTAGCACCGCTTTTAACCTCTAAATATTTAGTTACTGAGTAATGGCTAGAGTGCCAGGCATTGCCTTGCTTTTTGTACAAATTCCCTGCCTAGTGCACCTGCTGTGTATATTACTTTAACAATCTAATTTGAGCAACCTCTCTTTGGATTTTGTGTTTTAAAGTCTCTTTGAGATCACAGCTGTGAGGGAGTGTGGTCTCAGATGAGCATTGGAGGCCCAGGGAGCCTCCATGAGGTATGCTCTTGGTTTGAAAAGAAATTGGATTTTTGACCCATAGTTGGGGCTCTATTTAGAGTTAAGATTAGAGTTAGGACTGCTCCCACAGAGAAGCCTTGATGTTGGCGGAGTAGCTTATCAAACTTCTGCAGATTTTTGTAACTAATTCTCTGGTTTTTATTTTAAAGATAGAAATGCATATTTAGTGACTGAGTAATGGCTAGAGTGCCAGGCAATGCCTTGATTTTTGTACAAATTCCCTGTCCAGTGCACCTGCCGTGTATATTACTTTAACAA
>WWET01000338.1:60552-79458 GCA_011038615.1 Limnodynastes dumerilii
CACACACACACACACACACACACACACATATATAGATATGTGTGTGTGTGTGTATGTTTACATGATCTACAAAGAGGTCAGTGTAATAATGTTACATTACCAGGGGCGGAACTATCATTGGTACAACAGGTGCAATGGCAACGGGGCCCATGCTGATACAAGGGCCCACGGCAGTCAACACCATACCGTCAAAGCTCCCCACCGGGTTACCTGGGATATCTTCAGGACCAAAATATATTTTTTGTACCTCGGCCCACAACTCACTAGATCTGCCTCTGTACATTACATATAATGTCTACCACAGTAGACACATGCAATGTCTACCACAGTGGAGCAGAAAGTCAGTATGAATGATGATTTTACCTTCTATTTTGTCCAGGGTTCTTAAAGTACACATTCATGCATTAATGCAAATCAAGGGGATAGATGGAGAAGAGTCTAAGGGCTAGATTTACTAAGCTGTGGGAAAGGAAAAGTAGAGCTGTTGGCCATAGCAACCAATCAGATTTAAGCTCTCACTTTAATATTACATACTAGAAAATGTCAGCTAGAATCTGATTGCTTGCTGTGGGCAACATTTCCACTTTTCCTTTTCCGCAGCTAAGTAAATGTGGCCCTAAGACATCTCTTAGCATTACTTATTTTGCAGTTGAACTAAAACTTGAAACATATTTGTAGACATTCAAAAACAATTTTCTACATTGCAGTCTTAATTCAAGGGAACTCTTGTGTAAAATGCATGCCCAATTTGCTAAAGAGTAATTTATTTTTGTTAGCATGCAATTTTAGTGGAATGTTTTGTTAATTGCAACTCAAAAGCAAAATATGTTGGACGCTAAAAATGCTCACTACCCAGAATGCTTTGCTTAATTAAAAACATTTACCTGGAAGAAAGACAAAAAAACATTATAAACTAAATCCAGTATGTTTTGTCCATGGATTAGGAAAAAAAAGTTAATTCTGTTTTTTTCCTATCAATTTAATTCTCTATACTTTAATAGTGTACAAAACTTGACAATGCTGTCAAATAAATAAAAATATTTAAAGCGTTATAATGGAATGCAATTGCAGCTTTGATGGTCCAATTTCAACAATGATACAGCCAAATGATACGGCCTTTCATTATTGATAATTTCAATCCAGGAACGGGTACCATGTTAAATGGTCCAATTTCAACAAGATACTCGTTCTGGTTAGGGTCAGGCTCTGGTGAGGGGAAGGTTAGGCTGAGGGATGAGGATGGTTATGGTTAGTATAAATTCTTTATTTGTAAAAAATAGCAAAAGTACAACCTGTACCAGACAAGTAACTGAAGCAGTTGTATACATCAGATAAGGTACATTGCTTAATAACCAGCCTAGGCCAATAAGTTAAGGTAACAAATTAAGAGAAGAGAAAGAAGAGAAATTAGGAGGGAAGAGAGGAAAAAAAGAGAGGAAGGAATGGGAAGAGCAACCAGGTGCTAGTGTCAGTTAGCTGGAATTTGAGTTATCACAGAACAAAGTGTATGAAGTGGAGGTTCCAATGCCTCAAAATGAGTTGGCTGGAGGAGAGGTGTCCAGGAACAGAAGCCATGGGAGCCATGTAGCTTTGTACTCTGTAAAATAGTCGGTGGCAGAGAGGATCTCTCGCATTGCTGAGATGTAGCAAAATGGAGTGTTTTAGGGAGGCAAAAGGCCCGGGTGAAAGTGACAGCAACCAGAAGTTTAGGTCATTGGGGATATTAGGGTTGACAACATTGCGAATTGTCTCAAGAAGCTGGTCCCAAAAAGGGATGAGCTTAGGACAACTCCACCATATGTGTGCTGGAGAGCCTACAGCAAGGTTACAATGCCAACACAGGGGAGAGACATGGGGAAGTAAAGAATGGAGAATTTGAGGCATCCTGTACCACCTCATCAAGATCTTGAGTTGGGTCTCGATCACAGAGAGGCTGCGGGAACAGACATGTGAAGATGCAGGACCACTCTTCAGATGATGGAGGATTAATCGAGTCTTGTTCCCAGGATTCTGTATATCGAGGGCTACTGTGCTAGAGATCTCTAAGGAGTAGTTTGTAGATAGTGGATATTGTATGTTTAGGGGAGATTATGTACAGAGCACCTCAAATGTGGTAATTTTCCTTTTCATATACATGCCGTGTTTGGAGGAAATAATGTAGTGTTGAATTTGGATATAAGACCATATTGAAGAGGGTAAAAGGGAGTGCTTTTTGTGGAGTTTGGAAAAAGAAGGCAAGGCACCATTATGTAATATATGGTGAGTACGATAGAGCCCAACTGCTGTCCAATCTGCCAGATTGCGGGGGTCCAAGTCTGGGTGGAAATCTGGGTTATGGCAGAGAGGCACCAAGAGGGAGCGCTGGGAGGAGATCGTATCTCTCAGACGTTGAAAAAGGGCTGAGTGCAGCCTGAAACGCGTAGTCCCAGGACCGACCAGCTGATCTCTGACGTCATCACCGTGGGCCGAGTGGAGAGACTGCATGCATATGCCAAACACCCGGGTATACCATCTTGTGGCAATAGCGTCTTCTCTTCTGTTCCACTGCTTCCTGGTATGACGTTTTTGATCCTTGTTTTATGTGAAAATGTGGAATGTAATTTAATAAAAGTGTTTTTCTTTTATTCCTATGTCCGTGATTAATGGAATGGATATGGTCCTCTGAGGAATCTACTACAACACCACCATTGATACCTATTTAGACTTTATTTATTCATTTACATATCCCAGGTTTTCTGGGATCCACAGACTTCAGGGGTTCTCAGTATTGATATATTCACCTACTTGTTGATATATTTACTAAGCTGCTTAGAGTCTGACACTCCCCCCACCGTTGTGAAATACCCAGCGCCGCATATCTACCAATATATATCTCTGTGTTATTTTACTTTTCTCTGAGGTGCTATTGAGACACCTCTTATTGTTAGATTGCTTTTGCAGGGTAATAGTGCGCTTGAAACCCCAACGTCTTATCCCTTGTATCTCTCAGACGTGCTCACCTCCAAACCTCCAAAGTCAGCGTGACAGTAGGGTGAGTTGTAATGTTAAAGGGGGCCATGGGAGGAACTGCAGAAGTGTCCAGGTGAAACAGTTTTGGTAGGGGAGAGGATGACCAATCCAAGAGCCTCTGAAGGTGTACTGTGTCATAATAGGCTGTTAGGAGAGGGGCCTGTAGACCCACTGTACTTTTTAAGTATAACAGAACATCCCTCCAGCAGAATGGTTATGGTTAGTGAACGGTTAGAGTTAGACTGCAGGAGGAGGATAATAAGGATTAGGGTTAGGCTGTGGAGAGGAGAGGGTTAAGGATAGGGTTTAGGGGAGAGTTAAGGTTAGGTTGCGGGAACGAGATGGTTAAGGTCTAGAAAATGAAACTTACCTGACATTTATTATCTGATACATTTAGACATAATATATTACATTCATAAACTCTATGTTTAGTACTATTGAATTGATATTATAATCTATCACAAAGGTAGCGCCTCTATGGTATTTTAATTTTATTTGTTTACCACGTATTGTCTGGAGAATTTGGACTCTCCATTAAATACCTGGGAGCAGCTCCCGATAAGCGCAAATAATCAATCTCTACTCCCCAATTTTTTATAAGTATTAGAGTTAGGACAACCAAAACATAGAATCCTTGTAAGTAGTTGGTGACTTATCATATATTTGCAAATGTATGTAACACATCTCTCTAAAAAGAATTATAAAGATAGAGGATCGGATGCAGCGATAATGCGCATGCATAGTAAATATTTTATGCTATTTACCTAGCGCTTTGTTACGTAGATTGCATACATGCTGTCTTTTGAGACCACATGTACGCAATCTACGTAACAAAACACTACATAGATAGCGTCAAATACTTACTACGCGTGAGCATTAGCACAGCACTTAGAAATCGGCACACAACTTGAAAAACACGTAGTTGAGAATCCAGGTCCAGAATGTCATAGTTAATAACTGGTTAATGCAAGAGGTCCAAAGTAAACCGGCATTCCATTTAACTTGCAATGCTTGCTCCGGGTGCATTTTCAGCTCAAAACAATATATCCAATGGTGTAGGAAGGCACTCTAGGAGACTTCACATGAACATGAAACAATTTATTGGCAGAGCCTATATATACAGTATGTGCTTTTTTACACCGTCTGAAATATCTATTTTATTTTACATGTTGGTGTATAAATGAATATATAAAATTCAAGAGTCTCGGTTATATTTATACATAAAGAATAGTAAACAAAACAATGTTTCTATGATATGTTCATATCATCTTGATTATAAATTAATTGACAACAATGGAAGGGGCAAAATGCCGCAAGATTCCAAAATTCTATTTCTCTAATATTGGAACATTTTACCGAATTTTAAATGAACTAAACAATTTAAATAATATATATTTTTCTGATATTTGAATCAAGCTATGTAGCTCCTAAAACACCCTTCACACAATAAAAATTGTGAAAAAGAAAGCTTGTTTTTTTACTCAAAGCTTTAATTTAGAAGCACAAACCAATTTAAAATTCCAAATATTCTAATGTATTGAGATTCCTTGATAGCTTTGGTTGATGTCAGTAATAGTACTGCAGTTAAGCAATCTCCATGTAAGAACTACATATTTGATCTGCATAAATAAATTGCTCCCCATATGTTGCAGCATGGTTTGCCCAGGTGCAGGATTGCTGTCAAACTATTGATCAGTCACAGCTATAACTGGTGTAGGAAAACAGGAAACAGCAGAAAAGAGTAGTTCTAAAGTGCTATAATGTATAATCAGCTGCTTGCAACATCAATCTTTGTAAAAGTGTGTAACTTTCAGAAATATGCGATAGATAACAGATAAGGGGCTCCATTTACTAAATGGTGATAACTTCATTTTCAGGAGATAAAGACCGTTTTCACCTGAAAACGGTCTTTATCTCCTGAAAATGAAGGCATCACCATTTACTAATGCAATGATCGCCATGGAAACCATGGTGATCATTAGCATTCCTACCCCGATCACCAGACCGCTCTAATGAATGTGGGCGGGCTCATCGCTGAATTTACAAAGTGTCGGCTCGGATTTTAACAATCTCAAGATGGCGATAGGGTAGGTATTACAGCAGTCCCCCCATATATCCCCCTCTTTCTCCCTCTAATAGCTGTTATTAGGGGGAGGAAAATGGGGGTATATATTGGGAGACCGCTGTAATGCAAAATACTAACTTAAATGTACAGAAAATAAAAAAAAATATAAAAAAACTTTTTTTACATAGATTATTAATACATTTTTAATAAAAATACTTTAATATAATAATAATAAAAAAAAACGATACAAAATAAAGAGATGTCTTACCTGTCCCGGAGCCGCGTCTGCTTTGGATTCCCACGCATGCGCAGTGTTACTTACCTTTTGGGACAAAAGTTTCTAAGTCCCAAAAGGCAACTACTGCGCATGCACGGGAACTAATTTTTCACTCTATCCCGGCGAAAGTCCCGCAGATCATCGTGGGACCTCGCCGGACAGGTGAGATATATTACATTTGGCGGAAACAGGTGCAAGACTCGCTGCGAGGTGCAGCGAACCTGGCACTGAACAATAACGCTCACAATGAGCGTTATAATAAATGCACCCCAAGATCGTAATGCTACCGCTGTAATAGGATAGGAAGTCTATGCCGGCTATAGCCCACAATAGAATATGCAAAGAGCAGCTTACAGTTCGGTGAGGAGTTTTTCCAGAGGTTGCTGTCCTGTAATTGCAGGTGGAACAAGAAGATGCCCGGCGGCGTTGATCCTTTGAAGAAGAGAGCTGTGTAGGTAGAAGCCGATGCTGCGGCTCTGTGTTCTGCGATCCTTTCATGGTAACGGTTGCTATCAACAGCCTCACTCCCGTCCTGGCTTCCTAAAGGCTGGTTTGAAAAGTATTATCTCTGTCCCACCATTTTGGATGGTAGTGGGAGGGGAGAAGAAAACGCAGATAGTGTAATATAGTAAAAGAAATTGATTTATTAAAACAATAAAAATGGGTAGTCACACAGGAGTATGACTATAAGTAGAAGTGTCAACATAGGCATATGATGATAAAACAGATCATTAGCTGTTTTTTTGGACAGGAATCACAATGATGAACAATGGTATACCAGGGGTTATACACTGGTGATACTGAGGTGATACATGTAGAATGTCTCAACAATAGTACAGTATCACTTAACCAATGCGTTTCAAACGAATACTGTTCTTTCTCAAGGCTGTAAGTGATGATTGTACTGAAGGAGACATATATAGGGGTCTATGATCCTGGGGGCATGTTCCTATTGGTTAAGGGAAAAAGTCCACAGGTGGTTGTATAATGATTGGAATGTATAATCCAAACTATAGAAGGGAACTTAATTTAGAGGCTAAACCAATCACAGGAGAATTCTCCTGAGAGGTAATAGGCAAACATATCATAGGAACAGTGACCATCCATGATATAAAAATGAAAAGGTGCAAGTCATATACATATATAAATATATAAATAAATAAATATAAAAGACACTAAAAACCAGGATCAACTACTGTAGTATAAGACGCAGATAAAAAGAATAAAACAAAAAAGCAGTAAAAACAGCAGTAATTTGTTATAAAAACCACTTGATCTCAAAATATTGAAGCCATATTGAAGCCTGCTGGATGTAAGGAACCCATATCAAATAGCCAGCGCGTCTCAGACCTGGCTACACATTCCTGGATGTTATTTTCTCTCCATTTTTTGGGACTTTTTCAATCCCTATTACTTTGCTAATGGATTTGGAAGAGCATGAATGACTAGATTTAAAATAGGTAGATAAATTATGTTTGGAATATCCCTTTTTTATGTTATTAATATGTTCCGTCCATCTTATCTTAAGAGGGCGGCTTGTCCTGCCTATATATTGCTTGCCACAGTGGCATTCAATCATATAAACCACATTCTAAGTATTACAGGTGATAACATTTTTATTCTGCGTGGATTGAAAGTCTGTGGTTTTTGGAACCTGTGTGGTGTGTGTACAGCACATTATAGAGTCTCCACACCTATAAAAGCCCTTAGAACGGATATTGGGTTCTTGACAAATAGTACAATGGGCACTATGTGTTAGGGAGGTTTAGTTTAAATAGCATCAGTAAGTAGAGGGTCTTGGACCAGCAAGTACCAATTCCTTCTAATTATTTTTTCTATTTCTTTATGTCTGCTGTTATATTGTGTGATAAAAGACATTTGGTAAGTGGTTGGTTTGGTTTGTTTTCCCTTTTCTTTTTTTAGGAGCTAATAGGATCTCTTTGTCCATCTTAGTTATGTTTTCAATAATATTATCTATATTGGTTTCATCATAGCCCTTATCTATAAAAATGTTATTTCATTAAAGTAGCTTGATTGAAATCTGACACGTTTGTACAGTTGCGACTGAGGCGTTGGAACTGGCTTTTTGGGACGCCTTCTAACCCTTTGGTGTGGTGGCAACTGTCCCTGCTAATGATGGAGTTCGAATCAGTAGGTTTTATATAATTTTTAACTTTTAAAATTCCCTCTTCTACAAAAATGGTTAGGTCTAAAAACTCAACTAATAAATAATGTTGTATTTAAGGGTGATGTTTTTATCTTTATTATTAAGTGAAACACAAAATTCTTTTAAGGATTCTTTAGGGCCTTCCCAAATGAAAATCACATCATAAATATATCTAAGCCAGTTTTTTATGTGTGACTTCCATGGGTGTTCTGCCCATACCTGTTCGTCCTCCCATGATGACTGGAGTAGTTCACAGCATTTTCATTTTTTGTCAGTTTCACCACTCCTGTGGCTGCTGTCACTATCAAGAGTCCAATGGCAACAGGTAAGGGCTTTGAGAAAGGGCCCCACCCCGAAACGTGTCAGAAATTGAACACATGGAGGACGTCTTCATCTTGCCAATATCACCGCTGCATGTGCTCTCCTCTCCTGCTTGATTGTTTCCATCCAGCACACCCGGGATTGCTGTTCATCAGGAAAGTTCAGAACGCTGAGCTGATTAGGTACAGAGTGGTTCCCCTCCTCTTTTATGTGGTTTTATGTCAATTATGTGTGCTTGATTTTTAATAGTGTGTAATAAGACTTTCTGTTTTCATTTCTTCTCTGTGTATGCACCCATTCATTTGGAACACCATTATTGAGGAGTGTTTTACTATTCTCACAGGGAGTTATCATTGTTTATATATCAAACAAAGAATTTGATTACCACCTGCTGTCACCCTATTGACATTTATTATCTTATACATTTAGATATTATATGTTACATTCATAAACTCTGTCTTTAGTATTATTGAATTGATATAATCTATCACAAAGGTGGCACCCCCATGGTATTTTAATTTTACTAACTCTAATACTGTCAGAGTCTCAACTTTGGGTCATATATCATTTTTAAATTGAGAGCTCACCCACCCGCAAAGGTCCCCAAGTCTCCAAAACAGCTACTCAGAAACAGCACCCCCTGTCAGCTAATATATGGTAAGCCACCGCCACTTACAAGGCTTCTCTATTTGGTGGTCCTAACTCTAAAACTGTCAGAGTCCCAACTTTGGGTCATATATCATGTATTTTTAAATTGAGAGCTTACCCACCTGCAGAGGTCCTCAAGTCTCCAAAACAGCCACTCTGAAACAGCAACCGCTATCAGCTGCTCTCCCAGACATGCTTTAAAACAAAGATCCATAATGGAAGTTGCTCAATTCAATTTATAAGCTAATATAGAGCAGGTGCTGCAAAGTATGGGGAATTTACACAGATACAAAAAAGTCACCCCAGCACTCATGCAAATAACCAGTAACCAACCTTGACATTCAATCTTTAAAATAAAAGTCAGAGCAATTTATTACATACATTTGCAAATATATAATAGAGTCCCAATTTTGGGTCATATATCATGAATTTTTTAATTGAGAGCAAAAGTCCCCAAGTCTGCAAAATAGCTACTCTGGAACAGCACCCCCTGTCAGCTGCTATCCCAGACATGGTTCCAAACAAAAACACACAAGATGGCGGTTGCTCAAATTAATTTATAAGTTAATCTAGAGCAGGTGCTAGAAAGGTATAGGAAAATCTACATATATACAAAGTAACCTCAGAACTATAATTTGTATATATCTGATTGTAGTGCAATACAATGATTAAAAAATTTAGAGCAAGATAGGATGAAATCACTCACAATGTTTGAAGTAAGTATAAAAATTGCCTAACCGACTATTTATTCATATCACCAACATTTTAATCGTAAATTACGAGTTTTTTCCTTAGGTTGCAAAAACAAAATACAGCTGTGTGGGGGCGTGGAGCAGCCTGGCAGCCGGGGAAACAGATATCCCAACTGTGGAGAGGGGGTGGAATAGCCTGGCAGCAGGGGGAGTATATGTCCCGGCTGCCGAGGGGGCGTGGAGTAGCCTGGGGCTCTGGGGACAGATGTATCTCCTAGTCTCTGCAAAGATGGCCACAGCGCAGTTTGGATAGTGCGGTGAGCCGGCTCCAGCTCGCCTCGTCACAGGCCATGCCCCCCTGCTGTGTGGGGGGAGCGAAGGGGGACACCAGGAGAGGCTAGAAGGAGGGGACAGAGGGAGCTGCCATGAGGAGAGGAGCTAGCAGGGCAGGAGAGGAGCTTCCATTCAAAGGTGGCAATACTGGTAAGCAGAGCTGATTCTGAAGAGCCGGCTGGGAAAACTAGAGAGACAAACTACCTCTGGACCACCAGGGTTTAAGCCTCCATTAAAAAAGAGGAGGAAATCAGCTGCACCATAGGAATATCCTAATGTGGTAAGGTGCAGAATAGACAGTGCTTTTTTGTCATAGAACGCATCGGAATGGAGATCTCGTGAATGGAAAGTGTGTGAGTGCGTGGGTTCATTGCAGGTCCCCACCATTGCTGGGTAAGGTGCACCGGTATACCCTGTAAGTTTGGGTCTGCCAGTTGTATGCTCAGCCCCATCATGCAGGCCAGACCATACCTGAGACCTTTAAACCGGAGAGTTAGTAAGTTACTCTCTCTCAAGGGAAGGGCTTTTACAATTGAGTCCGGGGAAAACTGGTTGAGGCGATGTGTATCAATCAACTCTCTCTCCAGGCTTGGAAACTAGCGACACCCCACTGGTGAAGGTGGATACCGTTTACTCATCCGAAGATTGGAGGTGGAGTGGCTACGGTGGCAAACCAAGCTGTCACCCCCCCCCCCTTGGAAAAAGGAAGTTTCCCCATTTGTCTGAATCCCGCTTAAAATACTATTTATATGGGGCCGCGCTTCTATCCAACAAATTAAATATGTGCAAGTGTATATATAAATATAGGGGTGCAGCCAAGGACCAAAGTGACCACAATGTAAATACAAGGAACAAGAGAGGTCCGGCGCTCCAAACATACATTAAATAACACTATGTGTCTGCACATAAATAAAAAGGAGGTTTAGTTCACAATATAGCTATATTGGGTTAAGCTCATCTGCCCAGCGTCAAGGCACCTCCTGTAGGTGAGTCCCTATCCATTTGCTATATGTGTACACAGGAGGTCTCTGTTAAGACACTACCTGCTTTTCTTTTGCTACTGTTTAGTTTCATTTGGGAGTCTGACCACTCCACAAACATGGCCGCTGCATGCTGTTCAAATGCAGGTAGTGTCTTAACAGAGACCTCCTGTGTACACATATAGCAAATGGATAGGGACTCACCTACAGGAGGTGCCTTGACGCTGGGCAGGTGAGCTTAACCCAATATAGCTATATTGTGAACTAAACCTCCTTTTTATTTATGTGCAGACACATAGTGTTATTTAATGTATGTTTGGAGCGCCGGACCTCTCTTGTTCCTTGTGTTTACATTGTGGTCACTTTGGTCCTTGGCTGCACCCCTATATTTATATATACACTTGCACATATTTAATTTGTTGGATAGAAGCGCGGCCATTTCTTTTGCTACTGTTTAGTTTTATTTTGGAGTCTGACCACTCCCCAAACATGGCCGCTGCAGGCTATTCAAATGCAGGTAGTGTCTTAACAGAGACCTCCTGTGCACACATATATCAAATGCATAGGGACTCACCTACAGGAGGTAGAAAAAAGGTATTTCAATACTTTTAAATGTGTTCTGGCGCTGGGATTAGGGGAAAAAAGGGGTTAAAACTTTAGATTTTATTAAGATAAAAAAGGGTAACAGTATTGCAACAAAGTTGCAGACTGTAACAAAAATGTAGAAGCATAAACCTCCTGTTGGAAGGGGTACTGAATTCCTGCAATGGGGTTTTTTTCTTTCACACTGAAAACAGAACAATCATTCTGAGTTCAGTGCATAAAGAGCAGAGTTTGCAGCAAAACTCTCATAATGAAAGTACCCACTGGAAAGGACACCAGGAAAATAGAAATGATAGAAAACAACAGGACCAACCAACCTGGGACAATTATAGAGAATATGATTATGAATATCCCTATCACCATAAGAACGATCACAGAAATAATGACTATCAAAGAGAATGTGAAAACTACAACACACAGGATGACTACAAAGACTTTTCTCCAGAGCATAGATTCCATCACAGAGAATGTGAAACTTACAACACACAGGATGACTATAGAGACTTTTCTCCAGAACATAGATTCCATTATGCAGAAGAATACCGAAATCATAACAATACACACCAGCAACATTTTTTAGAACAGGGCTGGTTTCAAGGCCCAAGAAGAAAATAACCTTCCCTTGCAAAAGAGGAAAAAGAGGTGGGAATAAAAAGAAAAGAACCAAAAAGAATACCAACAACAAAAGAAAAAGCAATTAGGAGAATCAAATCCCACTACCAACAAAAATGAAAAATGCAAGATTTTCAATTTAAGTAACAGAACACTCACTCCAGAAGAAATCACAGTCCTTCAAAAGGGACTCAAATTTGCCCCAACCAATAACATCAATTTTTTTTATCTCTTCATAGACGTGCAGAAATATGTCTGCAAGTTAACTCTAAAAAAATGTTTTCTTGTGCAGAACAAAGATCAAGTTCCCAACAATTCAGAAGAACCTTCCTCCTCCTTCAAAGGTCCATCAACTTTTTATCCCAAACACATCAAAGGGAACTATATAGAGACTTTTACCAAAATGGTACTCGATGACATAGAGAAATTTGACAATAAACCCAAGAATAGAAACAAGAAAAACAAACCCAACCTTACAGTCAAACAAATGAAAGCCCTACAAAATCTGAAAAATGACACCAATATTGTAATCAAACCAGCAGACAAAGATGGTGCGGTAGTCATTTTAAATAAAGAAGACTACGTTAAGGAAATCAATATACAACTAACAGAAGGGGTAACTTATAAAAAACTCTCATCAGATCCTTCCACAAAAATAAAAAAAATCCTTCTGCCAATTCATCAACCAATATAAAGAAAAAAGCACTCTAACCCAAAATGAATTCAATTTCATCAATATTGAACATCCCGTCATTCCAGGAATTTACATTCTACCAAAAATACACAAAGATCCACTTCACCCCCCAGGCCGACCAATTATTTCAGGCTCAAATTCTCTTACCTCCAACCTCTCGGCCTTCATTGATTATCATTTGCAACCATTTGTCTCCCAAACAACCTCTTACCTCAAGGATACAACAGATCTCCTATGCAAATAAGAGACTGTTGAATGGAAACCCAATATGATTCTAGTCACTGCCGATGTAAGCTCTCTGTACACCATCATTGATCACTCAAAAGGCATCTCAGCAGTCATAGAAACTCTACAACAGTCATCTATGGAAAAAGACCTAATCACATTCATAGAAGAAGGTATGGAGTTCATTCTCCGAAATAACTTCTTCTACTTTGAAGGAAACTACTATCTGCAGTGTGTCGGGACCGCCATGGGGACCAAATTTGCACCCAGTTATGTCAACCTTTTCATGTCCATGTGGGAGTCCAAAACAATATGGAACAACCACCCCTGGGTAGCAAATCTGGCCTCATGGTTCAGATTCATTGATGACATCATTTTCATCTGTGAGGGCCCCGAAACAACACTGAAGGAGTTCTGTGAATATTTAAACTCCAACAACTGTAATATTAAGTTGTCCTTTGACTTCAGTTCCACTTCAGTCAATTACCTCGACCTTATCATCTATGTGGAAGATGGCCTAATTAAAACCAAAACATACAGAAAACTAACAGACTTCAATTCATACATTGACACATCCAGTGAACACCACAAAAATTGGCTAAAGAACATTCCCTTTGGACAATATAGAAGGATTAAGAGAAATTGCACAGAAGAAACAGTCTTCAAAGAACAAATCCAAGATCTAAAAATACAATTCGAGGGGAAACATTATGATTCCAAAGATCTGGAAGAAGCAGAAAACAAAATAAATACCATCCCCAGAGAAACCATTATCCTCCCACCTGTAATCCATAAAACAGAAACCAAAAACACCAAGTGGGCCTTCCTGTCTCAATATGGTCCGAAACACAAAAGTTTTGAGAGAATAATTAAAAAACATTGGAACATTATCCAAAAAGATCCAATACTCCAAAATCATTTACCTGAGAAACCCCAATTCATCTACAGAATGGCAAAAAATGTAAAGAATATTTTGGCTAGAAGTAACCTCCCAGAGAAGAAAAGGGGGTCTATAAGAACTAGGGGATTTCACCGCTGCGGCATATGCGTAGCATGCCGTGAAATACCCATGCAAAAGTCCAAATATACTCATTTTACATGCAAAGAAAAAACCTATAAAGTCAACCAATTCATCACCTGCAATGTGACAAATGTGATTTACCACGGACCACTCGCCCATTAAAAGTGAACTTGCGGAACACATCCGCAAAATTAAAAAAGGCCTACAGGCCTAAACTTGGAGTTTGAACTCAAGTGGTTTTTCACCACTATAGTTCAGTAAAAATCCCCCAACTCATTTATAAAATACACATTTCCATTTTATTAAAATAACAAAAGTTAGTTTCATTCCATATCCATTTTTCTAACACACTATTTCATCAGATTAATCCTGGACCTCTACATACCTACAAACACTAATTTTCAAATAAAAATAGAATTTTAATAAAAATACTCATATTTAAGTTCAAATAATAAATAAAATAAAAAATAAGAATATTTATGTTCAAACAAAAATATTCCTGTTCAAATGTTACTGTCCCTATTCAATTATCCTGGTTTAAATACTAATGAATGATAAAACCACAAAAAATGATGTTTATTAAAAATCCTTATTAAGAAATCCATATACAATAAATCAATTATAATAAAAACAAAAAGAATAATGATGAAACCTTCTTCTACATTTGAAAAAGGAAATGAGCATATATAAAACAAATTGAAATAAACTGATCACATTCAAACCTAAGGAAATTATTTGTTCCACCTTTTTTGCTTTAATTGCAAACACTATCTTAGTCGGAGACATACATAAAAACAAAATTAATTCTAACCTGTGAGTTTTTACAGCCTAAAAGAGAGATTTAATTGTTTCCCTATTACCATATGTAAACAAATAGCGCTAGTCTGCGATCTTTCCTAAAGCTCGTTTTTAACTACAGACAACTTATCTAAAGATCTTTTCGACCCATTTAGTCTGCCCTTTCCACCCACCACCCTTCCTATAAAACAACCCTTCCTGAAACTTCCCCCAAACCCACCACCCTGCTATCATACAGAGAACACTTGTCACTCTCTCACCACCATCTAGTCTGCCCTTTCCACCCACAACCCTTCCTTTAAAGCAACCCTTCCTCAAACCTCCCCCAAAACCAGCACCCCTTGTCCAAGAATCACACTTATGATCTCAGTGCTACGAGGCACAAATGCTACTCACTGAGCCATCATGCTGACTCACTGAACCACAGTGAAGCCACCTTAGAATTCAGCTGACTGCTCTAAAAAAGGATGTTTCCTAGTCAAATCCCGGGCTGACAGCGGTCCTATACCTTAAGATCTAAAATAGCCATTGCCGCAAACTCTGCTCTTTATGCACTGAACTCAGAATGATTGTTCTGTTTTCAGTGTGAAAGAAAAAAAGCCCATTGCAGGAATTCAGTACCCCTTCCAACAGGAGGAGGTTTATGCTTTTACAATTTTGTTACAGTCTGCAACTTTGTTTCAATACTGTTACCCTTTTTTATCTTAATAAAATCTTAAATTTGAACCCCTTTTTTCCCTCATCCCAGTGCCAAAACACGTTTAAAAGTATTGAAACACCTTTTGTCTATCTGTAAAAATCCAGTTGCTCTGGTGGAGCAACTATTAATACTAAAGTAACCTCTGGCTGCTTTTACTGCGCTGGGACAAGTGTAAAAAAACATTTTTTTTTATTCACCTACAGGAGGTGCCTTGATGCTGGGCAGGTGAGCTTAACCCAAAAAACCCAATGAACTAAACCTCCTTTTTATTTATCTCACAGGTCCTGGACTATTATCTACAGCCATGTGTCCAGAAAGGAACTTCATACTTACAAGATACGACACATCTATTGAACAAACTGGCCGAATTGACCAATATACCTGAAGGTTGTCACCTCATTACTATGGACGTAAATAGCCTGTACACATGTATTCCTCATGAGGCAGGCTTGGAGGCTACCCGGTCGTTCATCACCAATAACCCTGAGTATAAGGGTCCTGACATCAACTTGATGATTAAACTTTTAGAACTTACCTTGAAGAGGAATTATTTTTTCTTTAATGGGGACCACTTCCTTCAAAAAGTGGGATGTGCTATGGGTTCCAACGTAGCCCCGGCTTTTGCGAACATTTACATGTTTCATTATGAAGATGAATACCTTTATTCTGACCATCGATTTGTGGAGGGAGTACTTTGTTATATGAGGTATATTGATGACCTCCTGCTCATTTGGCGCACGGACATCAGCATCTTTGAA
Source organism: Limnodynastes dumerilii (assembly GCA_011038615.1). Taxonomy (NCBI): domain Eukaryota; kingdom Metazoa; phylum Chordata; class Amphibia; order Anura; family Limnodynastidae; genus Limnodynastes; species Limnodynastes dumerilii. Next base: position 76,456 of record WWET01000338.1, read on the forward strand.
GAATTGGTTAATGAGTTAAATTCCAACAACTCACCAATTAAATTCACGTACTCCACTAGCATGACTGAAATCCACTACCTGGATGTGCTGATAAAATTACAATCTGATCAGTTGCAGACCACAATTTACCATAAACCTACTGACAAAAGTAACATCCTCCACGCAACCTCATTCCATCCCCCCTCCCTCAAGTTTGGACTACCATTTTCCCAATTGTTACGGGTCCAAAGAATTTCCAGTAACACTGATGAAAGGGATAACCAAATGGAGAAGATGTGTCAGAAGTTTGTGGAGAGAGGATACGATCCCCAACTCTTACAACAGGTCAAACGTAAAGTCTGCAACATTCCGAGGTCAGATACTTTGAGGAAAAAACCGAAGATAGAGAAACGGACCTATCTACCTCACGTACATACGTTTACGGATCAACATGACCACACTTTAACCAAACTTTTATAAGTTATTAATTATGCATCCAGGGGTTGTAGTAACTAGTGATTGGTGAGCTTTGAACTAGCAAGGGAGGCTTCATCTCCTATTTATACGCTGACTCCACCTGTTGTAGCTATACCTCTGATGAAGTCGAATGCTACGATGACACGCTCAAGGAAGTGTACAATTGTGTGATATCAACTAACTCCTAATACGTTTTGCACTTTGTCTCTCTAGTTCAAACATCCATTGGGTTAGTTGTGCTTTACCACCACTACTGAGATCGGAGGAGAGTTGTGAGGCTGATTTTCCATAAGGACTTGTTCTCAAGGCTGTGAATAAGGCGAGCGGCTGTCTGTATATTCTACCCTCATGTTGGGAGCCTAGGCACCATTGTCAGAGTGGGAGCTAACAGAGGACCATCACTGGAGTGCCCTGTACAGCTGGACCTACGAGCTGGGAGCATCACCCAGTCTCACCCACATGTTGGGAGCTTGGGTATTATTGATAAAGTGAGGAGGGGAGCAAACAGAGGATTGCCACGAGAGCGCCCTGTACAGCATTACCCACGCACTGGGAGAACTACTCGGTTGAGAGAACTCCATTTACCTTGTGATCAATTGCCGTTACAGCTTGCCTCTGGTTACCCATGGTTTCCACCAAACACGACTTCTATTGTGCCATCTAACCCTCTTTTGGAGCTATATCTATCTGTACACTATATCCATGCAATAGTAGTGTGAATTGTTTGAAGTAGATCGGTTTCCAATTCCTAGAGAACTTTACTCACGTTTTTACATCCAGTTAGATCTAGTGGAAGCCCAATTGAACTGTCAAGTTCTACTTCTGTATCATCATATGAGTGTGATTTCTGAACTATTCATATCCACATTATATTAGACAGGTGCTATTTGTTAGAGGGATATGCATTCTGTATCTTTATGTATGTAGATTTTAATACCGGCCGGTATCAAATGTTTTAACATTTTTATGTGAATACATATTTGTCATATTTTATAAAAGTCTGGTGCTATATTGTTTTTTGATAATCACTTTTAATGTAAGCGTGGCTGTCTTTTTTGCTTTGGGTTGTTATTTGTGGGGATGTTTTGTCACATCCTTACACCTGCTGCTATAAACATTAATTGATCTAGGTTGTATTTTACGTTTTACCATTTTGGAAAGTAGTACTGCATTCTAAGTGCCAATTGGGAAGTTTTGTGTGGTTATTTTGTTTGTCTTGAGTGCCCCAGTCCATCTGGTCCATCTCATTAGTCACTTCTAGTTCCTCTCATCCTGCTGTTCTTCTTCTCACTTGCTTCTCAACTCTGCTGGTTCCTAATTTGTTTCCATTTCTTCTCCTGTGTGGCACCTCTGGGGGCCATGACCTGCTAGGTGTCTTGTAGCCCAGACTATCCCAACCATCAATGGCTCTAGTGAAGACCTGGCCCTAGTTAGACTCCCCGCCCTGGTTGTGTTACCCGTAATGTTAATTAGTGATGAACAGTGACCCCTGTGTTTTAGTTATGGATCTAAAGCTTCATTGTGTTTAGGTTTTGTATTTGCCAACTCTATCCTCAAATGTTTTGTTTTTGTTTTTACCAATAAAAAAGCTTGCATCAGATAACCTGAGCAACAGAGCAGCAGCACAAACTTTGAGCAATAGATAGGGTAAAAGAATATAGTATATCTATGAAAGATAATGACATGGCATGGCTGGCAGTTAGCATTGTGATAAACTATGAAACTGAACAGAACGTTTTGATTGATTCAAAAAGAAAAAAAGACTAGTAGAAAAAGTGGAAGTAAGTGAACTAAGTTGGAGGAAGAAAGGAAAAATCAAATCTAGTGAATATGGAAATGAAAAAGCATGTGCTTAGCACTCCAATTCCGAAAAACAAAGCTCTGACACCAACCCTTACTCAAATTATTGCCCCATTTCCTCAAAGCTGCTAGAAAGACTTTCCTCACTCATTTCTTTTTCTCACACAGGACCTGATTCAAAGTTAATAGTTAACAGTGTGAAAGGGAGGAGCAGGTATTAAAAGAACTTTCAAAGTTAAAAGTGGACAAATTATTGGGACCAGATAGGATACATCCGAGGATACTAAAAGAGCTTAGAGTGGTGCTGGCAAAACCATTTACTGAATTATTCAATTAGTCACTAATAACTGGGGTTATTCCAGAGGACTGGAAAATAGCAAATGTCGTCCCTGCATAAAAGTGGAAGTAAAGAAGAAGTGTCAAACTACCGACCAGTGAGTCTTACATCAGTAGTAGGAAAATTGATGGAAACACTGTTAAAGGAGCAAATTGTACAGTATCTTAAATCCCAGGATCAGCATGGATTCACTGGGGGAAAATCATGTCAAACAAATCTTATTGAATTTTTTGACTGGGTCAGTAAACTATTAGATAAAGGGGGAGCTGTATATATAGCTTATCTAGATCTTAGTAAGGCTTTTGACACTGTGCCACATCGCAGACTGTTAAATAAGATGGAAACTTTGGGATTGGACTTAAAGATAGTTACATGATACTAATACAGATCTTTATACATCATAATACAGG
>WWET01000338.1:80273-93486 GCA_011038615.1 Limnodynastes dumerilii
CATTAGAGACTGTGCAAAGAAGAGCAACTAAAATGGTCCATGGCATGTGTAACAAATCATACCAAGAAAGGCTAGAGGAACTAAACATGTATAGCTTGGAGCAGAGAAGGGAGAGGGGGACATGATAGCAGCTTTCAAATAAATCAAGGTAGGTTGGGACCTGCTAGAGGAGAGTGGCATTTTTTGAAGAGCTGTAATAGAACACGAGGGCAGGAATATAAACTGCAGAGTGGTAGATTCAGAGGAAATGTGCAGAAAAATTACTTTACTGAAAGGGTGATAGATAAGTGGAATAGCCTCCCATCTGAGGTGGTTGAGGCTAACACAGTAGAACAGTTTGAACATGCTTGGGATAAATATAAGGATATCCTAAAACTAAATTAAGAGTAAATAGGGTGAGTATAGTTTTAAATAAACAACTGGGCAGATTGGATAGGTCATGTGGCTCTTATCTGCCGTTACTTTCTATGTTTCTATGTTTCTAAATACTTGCGTGAAAAATCCGCAATACTCAGAGTAACTAAAGAACCCGGTTACCAACACCACCTGTTTCAGAAGTGCTGTGTAAGGACGCAAGTCTTTTCTGCGTATAATTAGGTAACTAATTGTAAAAATATGCATGGAATTTCAGCACTTATTTAAGTGTAAATCAGGGCCACAATCTTTTGGATCCACTTAGGTAAGGCTTTTGTTACAAACACTCCACCGAAACTGCATTAAACAGAGTCGTGAATGATTTAACCAGTGTAAAATCTAAAGGTCACTATTCTCTTGAAATTTTCCTGGATCTTTTGGCTGCTTTTGGCACTGTTGATCACTCTCTTGTCATAAAATTGTATACAGCTCTTTCTTGGTTGACATCCTACTAATTTAACTGTTCTTTCAGTATTTTATTTCCTAGATCCACCTCCCCCCGCTCTTCTCATATCTGTTGGAGTATAACAAGGCTCAGTGTTCGGTCCATTACTCTTCTCTATCTATACCAATTCCATTGGACAGCTAATAAAGTCTGTTGAAGATGAAACACAAATCTACCTATCCACTTCTGATCTCTCACCAACTGTATTGTCCTCCATAACTGAATGTCTCTCTGCAATTTCATCTTGGATGTTCTTCCACCATCTCAAACTTAATCTTTCAAAAACAAAACTAATTAATGCACCTGGCAATAAAAGCTATCCATCTGGTCTCTCTATTTCTGTTGTCTACTCTAAAATAATCCCTACTCATAAGGCTCAATGCTTATGTATCACCCTTGACTTTGAACTGTACTGTAAAATACTTGTCAAGAATATGAAAATACTATTATTCATGCAATTGATTATTGCAATGCTCTCATTATTGAACTTGCACAATGTATAACTCCAACACACACACACGCACGCACACACACACACACACACACTCTAAATCGCATGCAACAAATAGACTGCTTTTCTTTGCAAAACACTCTTCTATAGTTGGCCAATTCTGTTAATCCCTACATTGGTTGCCTGTATTTTAAGGAATTAAATACAAAATTGTTTTGTTAACCTACAAAACTATCAACAAGACTGCACCCACATACATATCCTCTCTCATCTCAAGATATATTCTAGATCACTCTCTCAGATCTTCAAAGGAAATTCATCTCTCTTTGACAATAAACAAATGCTCTAATTCCAGTTACAGGACTTCTCCCAGACTATACTCACTTTCTGAAATAACCTTCCTTGCCCATTAAGACTATCCTCTAGTCTCCAAACTTTCAAGTGCTCCCTTAAAACTCACCTCTTCAGACAAGCTTACCAAATTCTGCAACCTACTTCTTAACATTTGTCTACCCTATTTGAAACTACTTTGCTTTCTCCTTTCTGTTAAATGATTAACACAAACTTGGAAAATTTATTCACATACAAAATCCTGCTACTAACACAGCTGTGTGACTGGCTCATGCAGAGCACAGTTCATTTTTACCATACCTCTTATTTATTTATTACCAGGTTTTTATATATGTATATATACCCATTGGAGCTACAAACTTATGTCCCTAACATATACTGTACATGCACACAAACAGACATTATGGTTAATTTATTCCACAGACACAGAGAACATACAAACTCCACACAGATGAGGCCTAGTCTGGTAATCAAACTCATGTCCTCAGTGCTGTGAGACACAAGTGCTACTCACTGAGTAACTGTGCTTTCCACCCTACCCAGTCTGTCTGTTACAACCCAGTTTTGCTATAATGATTGTTAAAATTTGAGAGCTACATAATCTGATGGCGCTTTATAAAAACAAACAAAAAAAACAACACACTCTTAATAAATAAATAAATAACTAAATAACTAACTAAATAACTAAATACATAAATAAATAAAATGACTGATTATTTGTGAGCATGAAAAGCCATTGAGATTTTCTATTATATTAGAAGACAAGGAAACATTTTGCTTTCAAACAGTAAGGAATTGTTTTTTTATTAATACACAATGAAGACAGAGAAATTTAGTGGGAGATAATACTCAACATTGACTGCAGTATAAACAACAGAACTGTGAATGAATTACAGCTGAAGATAAGAGTGACTGATGCATAGGCTATTATACATTGACAGGCTGTCAGTTAACACCAGCTTCAGTCTACAGTCAGCATGCTTACCTCCCACTCTCTGAATCTGCCCCTGACATGCCTCAGCAAGGGCCCCTTCGACCAATTACACCCTATGCATTTTACACAAAACAGATGGACTTGTAGGATGTGTCCGTATGCCTAACAGATTTATATATGTGTGTGTATAAAGGGAGGTGTAAGTTATGCATCCCCATAACACTAGTCCCACATCTTATGAAAGTACATGGTGGGCCCTTAATAGTTTTTATCTCCAGAATCATGTCTACTTTCTTGCAGCACTGTCTTCTCTGAGGCATATGAAGAACTGGACTGCTACTGTGGGAGCATATGATGAACTTAGAGTATACTGGGGGGGCAGGGAACAACTGCAAAAGTCTTTATTGGGGATAAAATTATATTTGCTAAGTGTCCAAAAAAGTAAAGAGAATGCTAGTACAATGTAATGGTATGCTGAGGTGCATAACAGGTCAATGGGCTGGATCCAGACTTAAGTAAGTGCTTGAAATTAAGAGAGGAAAGTTACTCCTGGGCTAAACCATGTTGATGTCAGACGAAGTCAAGTTAATTGTATTATTTGCATGCAGGGATATATCTTTAAATTGCTTACTGCACACAGATACTGACCAGCTTTACTTTTACACTGTTATGAGAAGCAGAGGGTTAACAATCAACCTGAGCAAAGATAAACTCCCTGCGTGTGGTGGGGGCAGAATGGTGCCACTCACCTTACCTGCATTTCATTGATCCTTGCAGTGTTGGGAGGAAATGAGGCTTGTAGGGTTTTCTTAAAGTCAAACAGGACCTTGACACATCCTCTTTTCTTCTTTGGATTTGGCCTGAGCCTGTGGTTCCAGTATCCAGCAGCCTGAAAAGATAAGTGAATTACTATAGTGTTTTCAATTACATCCTCACACTACATCCTTTTCTCTGTCTTTCTATTTTGAAATAACCCTGTCCACGAAGAGCTGCTCCTCTCCCTGCCCGCCTCAGAGACAGACAGGTAGTGTGTTCCTCCCGCACACCGCCGCAAGAGTGTACAGATCCCTGGCCTTAGGGGAAGAGGCACTCTTCACCTCTCTCCCTCTCAAATGCCTTCAGCTTGGTCAGGGTGCCAGCAGGAGCAGGAGGCTCCATGATCCAGCCGCGCACCTGCCACCGCCGACAGTGCTGTGGCAGTCTCGGAGGCTCACTTGTGGATGAGTGCAAAGTGCACACTCTTGCCCTGCACCTCCCGGCACTCCTGCAGTCTCTGACAGAGGCACAGAGACACCGGGCACCTCAGTCCAGACTGCAGCCTGCTCATCTTAGGCTAGCAGTCTAGCACCCCCATCCTCCCGGCGGCCTGACTGCCCAGTGGAGATCAGAGTCACGCCAGGGATATCAAGTGGGAAGGGCCAGCAGCCAGCAATGGACACCAGGTACAGATACCCCAGCCCACAGGGACTACCACACAGGCAACTTCAGCCTGTCAGCCCCCCCTTAACTCACCATGGGCCTGACAGGGGACATTGGGGGGTATGATATCCCAGATAGCACCCCAAATTCCCAAGGGAGGTTTATGTGAACCCTCCTTCTTACCACATGTGCCAAGACAGCATGTGCACAAAGGGAGGAAGACTCTACATGCCCCCTGACCCTGAGTCATAGCGTCATCACCATACGCGGCCATATTATGATTATAACCAAGAACCGAACGCAGACTGGCTATGTTGGTATGGCTCACACCCCCCTGCCGTTTGCATCTTGCTATACCATGCCAGTCTCATAGTTGCCATAGCCCAAGGCACTCCTCTAGGTCTAGAGGTTACCCCCACTCAAGGTCCTCATCGTCACATTGCAGGGACCCCCACTACTACACCAGACAACCCACCCCCAGACATGCTAAGGAAGAGCCACAGCCTACCAACATCAGGGCTGACCATTACTCGTCAGGCTTCTTCCAGTGGACGCAGCAGGTCTGGTAATCACAGAAGGCCCACCACACCACAAACAATGGAGGAGTATTCAGGAGGTGATCCTCCCACTGAAGAGATGCCAAGAGTTACCGAAGCAGACAAGCAATCAGGCATGAGTCAGCCAGCTCCCGGTGAGTCGGACGCCAATTTAGGCAACGATGATGAGGACACTGCTTATTTATACACATGTTCCACAGTCACGCGCCAGTGGGCACACAAAAAGCAGAAAGGTGGCCGCCACCCCTACCGAACCCCCAACCGTGGATCCCCCATTTGGCGCAAATACGATGATCAGTTTTGGCTCAATTCAGATGGCATCCTGAACAATGTGTTTGGAGAGAAAGATGTTGAACTTTGGCTAGAAGTTACGCATGGCTTTCAGGAAAGCATTGCGAAACTCCTTCTCAGAAGTGGTTTCCAAACAAGGGGCGCGGAGGAGCCCCACCTGTAGCAAAAGGAAAATGTTACGGTTTCAACTACACAGTGTGCAACCGTGGCGAAAAATGCACCTTCTGACTCGCCTGCCGGCATTGTAATGACAACCATTCCCCCATATCTTGCCACAAGTCCACTGGATCAATCGGGGCCGCCAAACACCAACCTGAAACTTGGCCTAGCTCCCTCTCCAATTAACACAGCAAGTTAGCTGAATGGCTCGCATGCTTCCTTAGACCCGATATGGTAAAATTCCTGTGGCATGGCTTTAGAAAAGGTTTTCATCTCCCGATCGTTGGGAAGGTGTCCTCAGAATACGCTTGCTACCTGAAATCAGCATATGCAGCCCCCGAAGTACTAAAGGACAAGGTGGGGAAAGAAATTTATTTGGGTAGAATGAGCACCCCCTTTTGTATCACCCTGATCCTCAAATTTATCATATCAACGATAGGTGTGCTACTCATTAAAATCCCCTGGAAAATTCCGTCCGATACTTGGGAGTGTCCGTTAACAATGCTATCCTGGATACCCGTGCGTGTTGTGTATCAGTCTTTTGAATTTGGGCCTAAAAACAGGTCTCTGCGCCCTCATGGCAAAAATAGACATGAAATCAGCCTTCTACGTCCTCCACCTTCACCCATCCTCATGTAAACTCATAGGCTTTTGTATTCGAGGCTCTTTTACATCAACGGATGCTTACCTATGGGCTGCTCAGTGTCTTGTACTTATTTCGAGGCATTCAGCAATTTCTTCCATTGGTGTATCTTAGAAGGAACCAGCTGCAATGGGGTTGCCCACTACCTGGATGATTTCCTGGTGGTTGGCCCCTCCACCTGAGAGACATGCCAATATTTACTCTTCTCAACCCAGGCCTTGTCCACTCCCTCAGGGTGCCCATCACGCATGACAAGTTGGAGGGAGCGACAAATAGGGTAACTTTTTGGTGCGATAATCTCAGGGTAGTGCAGGTCATAAAGCGGCGGAGTGCGCTGTTTGCTCAAGCATCTGGTTTTGAGAGGCCTCGAGTTAACATCAACTGACAGGCAGCACAGATGCCCAGGGTTGACAACGGACTGGCGGACGCACCCAGCAGATTTGATTTGCCCAGGTTTTGGCATTGGGGCCCTGAAGCAAGTTTGACCGAAACGCCCTGCCCTGTCCCTATTTGGCAGGTAGTCAGTCTCAGATCAAAGATTTAGTGTTAGTCATTAGCGCCCTCCACTGCATGGAGGTACCGAGCCACCTGGGAAATCTGGCTGTCATTCAGGTCAAGTCACAGTAGGGAGGCCTGCGGCCTACAATCCTGCCTTTATGACTATGATGAGAAAAGACAACCTGGGTAGAGCGTGCTCCCACATCAGATCCACTTTAACTGGTATATCCTCCTGGTCCAAATTGCATGGGGATCCTGAGGTGAATTCATGGCTAAAAAGGCATTTAAAGGGTGGGATAGAAACAGGCCAACACCACCGGATACCAGACGTCCATTATCGATCATTTGCCTTGCAAAGTTAATTGACACGGTGGTGTCAGTAGCCATCAAGGGCTACGAAATGCTTCTGTTCCAGACCGCGCCCGGTTATGCGGGTGTTATGCGAGAACTGATTGCGGCCTCCAAAACATTGTTCACCACGACATCCTAGCGCGCAACGTCTTTCCCCACACTGAGGTATTTAGTTGTAAAATTTGCAAAGGGAAGACAGATCAAGACAGGAAGGGTCGCTGGATCAAGTTGTGAAGGCATTCTAACCCTAAGGTTTGCCCAGTAACACTGGGCCAAAAGTTGCAGTAGTAAGGCCACACGATGGCTAAGTTTGGTTTGCTCATAAGAACTGTACACTGCTATCCTGCTATCAGTTTAAAGTTGTTTTTCAGAAAACATTGGTACGCATAGGTTTGGATCCGGCCAACTACGATACACACTCTTTCCGCATCGGCGCAGCTTTGTCTGCAACTGCACAAGGTCTTGCCGTGGAGGCAATCAAACGGATCGGTCAATGGAGCTCGTAAGCCTACAAAACCAGAATGCGGGTCACAGGCACTGGCCTGTCATTAGTATCCATCTAGCCTTCGGCATTGGTACAGTTATTAGGTAGTTTGTTCCTTGTCCACCTCCCTCCCTGCCACGGACCGAACATGGTTCCCGGGAATAGCCCGGTTACTGGCCCCCTGCACCAGATGCAGGAGTGCAAAGGGCTTTTTCCTACCGTTACCTATGACAGCAAGTGGTTTCCCCATAGCCTATATAGTTTTGTCCTGGTTATCTGAAGGTTTTCATCTTCGCATGGGACCATTGGCACCCCCTGTTAAAACCATTAGTTAGGTTGCAATTTGACATGTATGCTGATTTGTTTTGTTATGATTATTTGCAGGTGCCGGTGCTCACGGTATCGTCACCCTCCTTTTCCCTCACAGCTGTGGTCCCACAGAGGCTTTATTGTCTGGATAGTTGGACACTCCTTTGTCCATTGGGCTAGGTGTTTCATTATGTCTTCAGGTATGTCACTTACAGTGAATGCGAAGTTTGTGTGGAATGGTGTGAGATGATTGCTGTGGTATGTTGTTTTAGAGCAGCTGGCTCGTGTTATGTTGGGGGACCAGCGTCCGGATTTAGTTGTATTGCATCTCGGTGGAAACGACATCGGTCGCATTCTAGCGACTGAACTTTCATGGGCCATCAAAGATGATTTTCGCTTGGCCTTAAGCTGATGGCCCAACATAAGGGGGTAGATCCAGAACAACGTCTGCGAGTGAATTTACGCTAGCCGCTAGTGTAAATTCACACATTAGTACTTAAGGCGCATGCGCACGTCAGTTGTTAGTATAAGGGGCAGACAAGTATCAGTGGTGTATCAACGTACGAAGGGTACCAGCCATACGCCACCCGTATTTACGCTTCAAAGGCGGGGTGAAGCATTTAAATCATACAGTATAGGCGTGAAGTCTGTCCGCTAGTGTTTAGGCAGTGTAAAGGAAACTGTCGGTTTACGACAGAGAAACGCGTCAAGGGACAACCTATGCTAATTGTACCACACACTTGCTCCAGACCAGCACAAGTCTCAAAGAATCTTTCCCCATCTAGTGGAATCGGCACCTCCATCCTAATTTTAAACGAATACGCCACCCGTATTTACGTTTCAAAGGCGGGGTGAAGCATTTAAATCCTACAGTATGGATGTGAAGTCTGTCCGCTGGTTAGGCAGTGTAAAGTTAAGGTAGGGTTTTGAAAGCATAAGGCGCCTAAAATACAAACATGAGAGGGGTGTGCTGAGGGGAGTGCATCGAAGGTACGCTAGCGTTAGTACGCAGCATAGTAAAAGCATATGGCCCAAGGTGAATAAGGTCCGACATTATACCCCTTCGCGTCTGGTGTTACTGTGTTACTCTGATAATGGTGCCATGATGGATGAAGCTCACAGGAAAATAAATAGATAAGTTAAAGCTTTTCTGTTGCAGAATGGTGGATCGGTAAGTCATCGCCCGGGATTCCATTTCTAGCTTCTGCACTTGAGGTGTACCTGTCTGAGAAGGTAACCATTGTTAAGAGGATATTTGCAAAGAAGTTAGGCTTGTTTTGAGATGATTTGATGTGATTGTTTTGATGTGATTTGGATTTGATGTGAGTTGATGATGGCGATGTGCTGGTCATTAGTGACCATCTTGGTGGAAAGCAGGTTCTGTTATATATGGTATTTCACCGTTGTGTTATACTTTGGTATTTCACGCCCATTGACGCATTGCAGTAGTTACAAAAGGTAACTGTCTTCGATATGGAGGTTTTGCTGCTGGTGGTGATGCTTTTGCCTGAGGCTGTAGACACGTTCATATAGATGGTCTTGCGTGGCGCTTAAGTGAAGCGCTGTGCTGAAGGCTGATGATGTTTGTATATATGTTGTGGTTGCCATTTGGCCAGGAAGTTTTTGGTCATTATTTTCTAATGATGTATATTCTGAAATGTTATTTTACATGTATGATTCTGTTCATTGATACCTGCTTTCATGGCCCCCATCAAAAATGTTATTTAAAAACCAATCCTTGATCCTTAATCTTTACCAATTAATTTAGTTGGTAAAGTTAATAAACCTCAATCTTTAGTTCTCAACAAAGTTGTTGGTGTTTGTCACTACCCTGACCTCACCTGAGGCTTTCGTGACTTATCTGGGCTTAAGGGGTTAATCACAACAGCCACCTGGTCTGTTCTACAATGACTAATGCCCCTTCTCCCGCCCAAAAATAAGACATATTACCAATGAACTGCCACCCCCAAAGCTATTCAAAGGAGGCCTTTGGCTCTCCTTTACCCAAATCAAACACAGTTATGCTATACCAGAATTATCATCAACCCAGAATGACCTCTTCTGTTACTCGTCAGTAGTGTTTAATAACCGAGCTGGTCTGACACGTGGATCCGTAAGAACACAGAGATAATTGATATAGAGTTAATTGATATTTAATATGATAATAATCACAATGCTTACAGAGAATAACAAAACAGACATACAATATGCAGAACAGTTTCTTAGAAAATAAAATGGGAAAAGAAAGACTTACACGCAACCTTCCCTGCCTGAGATTAGCAGATTACTGAGGAATATGGAAAATTAATAGAGCTTGTGTGTCGAACCATCTATCATAGAGTTGTATATACCTGTGTATTTTAATAATTTTTACTTTATGTCATTTGGATAATAAAATCTTTTTAGAATTTAACCTGTCGAGACTCCCACAAGGTTATTTCTAGCGCTACCTCAATTTTTCATTCTTATGTAGATAAATCCCAGAGAAGGATATAGCAGTGGCACTGTGTTCCAAATAAGTTATTGTAGGTAATAAGGTGAGTTTCTTTCACAGTTGTGTCTCAATACAGGATAAGCAATTAACACACTTGGTGGTGTTAGATATTGTAGAATATAAGGTGCAGATATGTTTAGTGAACACCATCAGTGAGAATTCCCCCAATATCAACAAGCCAACTAGAGCTACACAGGGAAAAAAAGGAGACAACCAGACCAACAGAGCAGAGATTACTACTTGCAAGCTGACGAGACACATGAAATGTGAGTAGTACTGATACTTGCTGGCTGTGTGAATTTGTGGATCTGCTCTTGTTTCTGTTCTTTGTACTATTTATATCTTTACTATACATAGTATATTAAGGAAAATTCGATATACTGCATCTGTTTTGTTGGGAAAAGATAGAAAATAGTCCCTCACTAACCTTGCATCCATTCCCCACCGCCTCCCTTTGTAGATTATTGTGAGCATTTTTTGGTCTTGGTATTTGCCAAAAGTGCATAACTTTTTCTATTTCTGTTTCTGTTGTAAAGTTGTGTGGTTAATAAACAGTTCATAGCTTAAAAGCAGAATCCAGCTACTATGACAACTATTGGTAAGTAAATTCACAACTGATTTCAAAGAATAATTAAAGGAACGCATACTGTATATTAAATAAACATATCATATGCTTACTCATTTACCTTTTAATTCTATAATTCAAGGAACATGTATAGATTTTAACAATACAAGTGTTATTTATAAACATAAGTTAATTGAGTGGTAGAATGTGTACATGAGTGTATATGTGTGTGGATGCACATGCAACAGGAATTTTGGGAGATATAGGGGCATTTTCTCATACAGAGTGCTAAATGACATGGGATGGACCATGCTATCACAGAAGTTATAAGGGTAACATATACCTATCAGGTTTGTACCTAATGATTCCTCTATCTAAGGTAAACCTTATAGCTTTGTAGTAATTTGTTTATAATCCGTTACTTTTAAAAATAGAAGTTTGTGGAATCTGTAACTTGCCTATTACTGACTCACGCTCCAGTGACTACATTAGCACCCAAGATCTTTCTTACAAGTTTGCACCTGACTCAGTTTTGGAAGTAAATCTGTCATCTAAGGTGATATCAAGCAGCAAATAACTAACCTAGCTAACTATATTCTAGTAAGCCTGCAAACCCCATTACTAAAATGTGATAACCACTCAGACTGCCATCAATGAAATCCCATCATAACACCAGCAAGCACAAGATAGTGCTAAGCCTATTAGAACAGTTACATCACTGCAGAAAGCCTGGGATATAAATATGTCAACTATAAAAATGTAATAGCACAGAAGGAAAGAAGAGCACAAGAAATGTTAAAGAATAAATAAAAATTTTGTGGATCAGCTTAAATCTAGTTATAGGAATTACAAACTTTTGTGTGATATATTTTTCTTTTCTTTTCTTATGATAATTGTTAAGGAGGGCTTAGAATAACATGATATTCAAAGAGACATTTGTTAGGTATGTGGCAGCCTTAAATATAAAACCATCTAAGAAACTGATGGTAGATATATATCAGCTGAGGAAAGTTCAGTCCCATTACTATGGCAAAAACTGCACAGTAATTATGGACACAAGCAAGAGCTGCCACTAGAACTAGGAAAGGCAGTGGCATCACTAGGGTTGGCATCACCTGGCGCGGTAACACATGATCTCAAACTCCACTCCCTCCCCATGGACTTTCTCCAATACCAGACCATAGAGAATCTTCTCAACTTAAACAGAGTGTATAGGAGATCCATCAAGCGAAGACTCAATAATCATGTATATAGTCAGTGTGGTCAATGTTTGTTTCCTTTTACTAGTGTCACAAGCAACGTTCAAAGGATAGTGGAGTAAACTAATGTTATATACAAACAGAGTGTGATAGAATCATTTTGACAATATTGGTGAAATCATTCAAGTAAAACACCAACATCCATTCAAATAGTCAATGGGAAACGTTTCTGTTTCCTTTTTTTATCCCCAAATTCTCTTCTGATGTTGTGCATAATAGTGTCCAGGATCAAGAGAGTTAACAGACTTCTTTGTGTCCTATCACAGTTTGTAGCATAGCTGTCAGTACTGGCTGGGTTTTTTTTTGTAATTTGTAATTGTGGGAGTGCGGACACCTTCATTTACAGTTTCAGTGTAGGGTTCTCTTCTGGGTGCAAATAGCACTTTCAAAGTGTATATTCAGCTATTAGCCTGGCAATGGGGTCAGGCAACGTCATTCCTCTGATATTCAGTCACCTGGTGCGGTCCACACTCCCTGCATCCCCCTTGTGACACCACTACAGAAAGGTATGTATTAGCCTGACCTGGAAATTGAGGTGACGCTAGAATTTTATTAGCCTATGGTCGATAGAACTCATAATCAGGCTGTAACTGGTCCTGTCTGTTAAAATGATGTGACGTGTCTTTTTTTATTCAAAGATCAATACAAAAACACAGGGGGAGGTAAACCTGTCTCTTCATGGAAAAATAAAAAGTGGTAAAGATGAACAATAATCTCAAAGATATAAACAAAATGTAAACAATGCAATAATCACCATGAGTAAATAAATATAGGGCTCTTACCAATTAAAATACTATTCTTCAGTGACATTGGGCCGCATTCACACCTAAGAAGCTTTGGCATGTGTATTAGCTCATTTACACCATCTATGTACCAGTTAGGTATGTAGATTGCAATAATAGAAAAACGAGGTATAGGCACCAAATGTAAAGCTAAATGACTCCTTGAGATCACAATAAGTCTAAAAAAATTTTAATAAACATTTAACATTTAGACATAACACATATTATAAAAAAAAAAAAAACACGCAAATTGAGGATATAATGTATCAATGGAGGTACAAATAGAGAGTCAATGACCAATTGGTGTGCACAATGGGAGGTGGATAAATAATAATGACCGAGATGATTGAGTCCTGCAGGGAACGTTCCCCCCAACAATGTTGCACACACAAGGAGTGGTGTTACAATCCGTATCAAATTGAGAATAAGAATAAAAAAAGTACCTGATAGGATAGGAGGTCACTCACTTTGAGGTGGATACGTAGATCGTGCTCCCCGCAGGGTTGGTAGTGTACACAGGTACCTTGATATACGGAGGACATAAACCCAGGCACAATGGATGTACAGGACTGGAATGGCTGCCAGCCGAAGTAAAATACACACTGGGGCACTCAGTGGATCCGTAATGAAAGGGCCAACTCTGTCGGCTCAAAGCACTTCTGAACAGATGATGAACCCGAAGACTGGGATTCAGGCCGGCAAGCACTGTGAACGAGTCCGTCTGGGCATCAGCGTAGATTGATAAATAATATTTTCCGTATCGGAGCAGTGTAGGGCAATCAACAAGTGCAATCTTGTGTAGATGGA
>WWET01000338.1:100778-114757 GCA_011038615.1 Limnodynastes dumerilii
GTACTCACAACATATACCACCTGCCCCCTCCACCAGAACTCTTACCTTTATGCCTGAGACTCCTCTTCCGACTTCTGGCAGGCATGTCGGGAACAGCGCGCTGGTGACGTCATTTGACACGTCATCACACCGGTGACATCATCCGGCGCATGCGCAGCAAGCATTTTCATACAGCACAACACAGCTCCGGGAGAATAGGGTGCTCTCCCTGGATGCAGGGAGGTCTCCCAGGATTCCGGGAGTCTCCCAGACATTCCAGACTCCCAGAGAGTCGGCAACCCTGCCCTAGAGGTTACAGGGCAGACCAGGTCCCAGGTACACATATGTTTATTATATATTTTATCATTTAACTATATAAAAATGACCCTTATACCTCTACAGTGGGGTGGACAAGAACATCAAAAAATTGAGAAAACTTTCTATTAACAAAATTTATTTACATTTTATAAAACAAATATAACTTTTTAATCTGTGCAGTATTACAAGACAGGTATAATGATATACAGAAGTGGTAATGTTCTGTATTATCATGAGCAATATTATATAGAATCAGACTGGGATAGGACATTGAAATGACTGTTATAAGACTGTATTCAAACTTACGAGTAAACTAAGTATAAAGTATTTGCAACTATATGAACCTAAGTGGCAAGGCAACTCCCATGACACTCCCCTCATACTTATGGACTTTAGCAGACTTCCGCCACCATAGGGCAACCTTAACTCTCTTTGCGTATATTTGTGCTTAAGTACATTCTTATCTGCACCCTTAATAGGCCATTTAAATGCCTCCCCCCACCTACTTTCACTTAACTTCATACTTACAGGGGACTGCTACGCCCCTCCATACGTATCTCACTAAGCACGGATTTGAAGTCCGTGCCTAATGGATTTCCGTGCCGAAATCCTACGTAGCGTGCATAAGAAAAAGTTGCTACACTTGCGCAGTTTAACCCATCCTAAAAATACGCACAGAAAAAGCAGCACTTTCTTAAGTGTGAATACAGTCCATAGTTTCACATAAACTCTGATAAAATAGATTGAAAAAGGTTAACAAGCTCTGCTCTCTGAAATATAAATGGGTCTGTTGGCTGAGAATTGCCAAGTACTGTCACTAAAATAAACAAGATCTGATGTATCTTTTTATATTTAGATTAAACTTATTAGAATGAACTAATTAAGTCTTTTGAGACATTGGTATGAATGAACACCCAAAGGATTAACAATTGCTGCATTTGCCTATTCCTTTTAGTGAGCTATTTAGTATTCAGATGAATAATAGGAGAATTGTGACTCAGTCTCTCCATGTGTAAGAACCTTTGATCAGTTCACTTGTTACCACTAGCTTTGCTATGCTAAGATGTCATTGCAGGGCACCAGTCTTAGAGCAGAAGTGACAGCAGCTCCCCCCACCTTTCCCCTACTGGCATTGAGTCCTCATTCAGTCTTCACCCTGCAGCACTTCAAATAACTTACTTCTTGATTGAAAGCACCGTTGTATTGATTATATGAGATGTACCACTGGATCACTGCCCATGTCACAGTTCTGTTTCTGAATAATTCCCATACTTTTTCTATCTTTCTATTTTTTGTCTGTATGTGTTTGTTATGGTCACATTTTTCTGACATGTTTTTTATGGACAATAAAACAGTGCACAAAACAGAAAATAGAAAAGAGAGAGAAATGACAACCTGATCCCTGGTATATTCACCTGCGTGGTTATGCATTTTTTTCAGGCTTGTTAAGGGCTTAGTCTTTCTGTTTCAGTTTTCCTGGGTTTTAGATACTTCTTATACAATTGTAGATGAATGCCTGAGCTTAGCAAAACTCCCATGTGTGAACTTTAGCTACTGTTCTACATGCTTAATATATGCAGAAATCAAAAACTTCACTGTGTTAACCAATTATTATATTAGCAAACAGACACAGCCTCATGGGGGAAGTGAGGAAAGAATTAAAGAATTATTCTTTCCCACCACTTGAAATTTAATAAAGAAGAAAAAATATATAAAGAGGACTCAATTCTCCCTCAGCACCCAGGCTTTAAAAAGTCTTTTCAACATGCAAATTACTTTGTTGGCTTGAACATGATCTTCTGCAAAAAATAACTAAAAAAATGAACACATTGGATTTTTGCTTCTAATTTAAAGAAACCTCAAACAAAACATACATATTTTTGTTATGACTATGTATAATGTGCCACTGGAGGCCTATACAGCTTTTTTTTTTATTTTTTTATAAAGCTCTACTGTTTTACAGTGAAGCTTTTTTATAGAGCACCACTGTAGTTGAAGTTTCTTCTTGACAAACCTCTAACTGATAAGTTCCGAACCAGAGGTACAAGTGTCATTCTCTGGTGGTACCAAAGCAACTGGGCAGAGCTGTATGTAGGTAGAAAGTCATTCACTGCTTTCTTCTACTTAAAATGCAGCACAGTATAGAACGAGCTGAGCGGCATATATAACAGTGATAGATCTTAACAAATATATGTAAAATTACAGTAAATGGGTCAAGGCTTTAGGGGCCAGAAATGATGTGAAGCACTACTGGCAAAGACATGGTGCCGGATTTCCTAAAGGGTGATTTAAATCGCCCTAAAAAATCGCAGAACATCGCTGTAGTTTGGCAGTGATTTTTCTATCTTTTATATCCCAAATTTTCTAAGGGGCAAGTTTCCCCTTTCGATTTGGAAACTACAGCGATGTTCGGTGATTTTTTAAGAGTTTATTCGCCGCGATTAAGCCTGTAATCGCGGCAAATTAACCATTTAAAAATCGACATACATTGCTGCAGATGCTTTTTAAAAAAGTTTTAAAGTTATTAAAAAAAATACGTCAATTCTTAAAATGGCTTCTGCGGCAACCAATTAACCCTTAGCATGCTGTTGTATCTAGTACTATAAGGCACAGCATGCCCTAGTATTGCTGGGCATGCAGTGCCTTATAGTACCATTAGCGGCAGCATGGCAAGGGTTAATGGCATGCTGCCACAATGCTAATGTCGTCCGTTCCTATTATAAAACAAAATATGGTCCCTCAATACAGAATAGCACACTATATGACCCCACCATAAGGAATATTAATCTATATGGCCCCTCCATAACTAATATTACTTAATATGTCCCCTCCATAAATAATAGTAATTAATATGTCCATTCTGTAAATAATATTAATTAATTTGGCCCCCGTAATGAATCTTAATTAATATGGCCACACCTAAAGGACTAGATATTAATACGACCCCTCCATAATAAATCTTAATAAATATGGCCCCTCTGAAAGGACTAGATATTAATATGGACCCTCCATAATGAATTTAATAATATGGCCCCTATTTATTATCTGCAATCCTTGAAAAATGTCTATATAATTTAAAAGGAGCAATCAGTATGTCTGATTTATAATAAACACACATACATATAAATACATACATACATATAGTACAAACTATAACCATACAGGGTAAATTCACCACTTTAAACAGGACCCTTATCAAGATCTGAGAAATAATGGGCCTGATCCAGACCTCCTAGCGACGGCGGGCGTAAGCGTAAGATCGGCTGAAAAGCCGATCTGCGCATGCGCCGGGCAGATGTTGCCCGGTGTCGCGGATCGGGCATGATCGGGCATCTGTAGCAGCGCCGTAGGCACGCTGGAGGGGACACCCCCCAGCGCCCCTATGTTCAGGTTAGTGTAGGTGGGCGGGGGGAGCTAAGGTAGCCTTCAGCCGGCGTAAGGAAGGGGCCATACGCCCGCACAGGGGGAGTGTCAGGGAAAGTGAATGCCGATACGGTGTGCTTTAGCAAGCACAGCGCATCGGCGTAGGCCCTTATCAAGATCTGAGAAATAATGTCTCATTAGTGCTGACCACAGATAATGATGTAATAAGATACTTTTCCAGAGTGTCAACAATATTGAAAATAATATATCTTTATCCAGACATTTCTAGGATCATCACAAGCCACAGATAAATGGAGCCACCAATAAACAGCAGAAAGTAATTTAGGGAAGTCCTTGGCTATAAAGCACAATGACAATGGACATAAATCCCAAACAATTCACAGTCTCCTTTAATAATGATGTTTCACAATTACCAGGATCATACCTGGAGTTGCAATCCTCAGCGACCGAAATAAGTGAGAGTAACTTACAAGGATATTAAGCTTTAGGCTCCAGCGAATAGTAGCTACAATTTTAGATCCTTATGCAGCCAAACAGTAAACATCCATCTGTTAGCCGTGACTAAAGCTGGTATAATGATGATTAGTAAGAAGCAATTGTGTAGACTTGATACAATATTGCAATCTTGATATCAAGTTGCAGTCTTGATATTATGTCTGGTACATAAAGATATTGCCACAGACTCCGAGTAATGGTGTACCCAAGCAGCTCCAGATGCCCACTCTGGTCAGCAAGTCGGTCTCTCACCTCGTCCGGTCTCTCACCGCAGCCGTATTTCTTTCTCCAATCACCAGGTAAATCACTCCCGGCTGTATCCTGGGGTCCGCTCTCCTCTATAGTGCAATTTTCTTATCAGCATTGAAAATATATATAGGATAGAGGTATTACCAGAGTCAATTTTCAAACAAGAGTGCACTGACTGTTCAATCAAATAAAAATACATAAAAGAGGCTCAAACTCTAACACATTTCTCCGCTACTACAGCGATTTCATCACAGAGTCATAGTTTTTACATACCCTTACTAGGTGCTTCCAGAACCATCTTTTTCCAATCTGGTTGGCCTAAAGACCCTGACTTTCTTAGGCCCTTCTGGCATTGCAGAGTTAGCACCCTGGTTTGCTCAAGGACCACCTGGAAATTTTCAGTCACTTTGGCTAAACAGACCATCTTTTAATCTGTTTGATTAGTTCCCCCCATTATGTCTTTTAGACACCACAGAGTCTCTTTTAGCCACGCAGAAATCCTTTTCCGTGGAGTACAAACACCAGGGACCTGATCCAGACTTAAGATCATTTTAAGAATGCAAACGTATCAAAGTTATACACTTTAGAGGATAATTTACTCCCCCTGGGACCTATCACGTACGTAACTTAGCGAGTGATCAGAACTCTACTTTAACATTTCCTTGCGTATCTTGGTTGTATGTAATACCTTGCCATATGTAAGTGCCTAGCCACCCCATACTGTACAATTTAAATGCCTTCTTCAACTCACTCATGCATATATTAGACCTTGGGTAGTGATGTCACGCCCTTTTGTACAGAACTCTAAAACAAGTTACCTATCACCAGAGTTCCGATGCGTATTAAGTCTGGATCCAGTCCCATGTTTTCTTTACATTTGAGCCCAATGTATATAAATCTATATATTTATAGATAGATAGATAATCCCCAGCGACATCTATACACAATGCAAATAGCCCAGTGACCACTATACATAATGCACAACATTGAATAGAGCACATATAGTAACTGCTATACAATGCAGAAAGCACAACAGTGACCTACATGCATTATAGAGGGCACACCAGTGATCGGAAAGGGAATGTTTAGCCAACAAATAATGCTTAGCCACTGGTTGGTCAGCCACGCCTGAATTAAGGGCAATCCTTTAACATTTCTTAATAATTTACTATGAAAACTAGAATATATATATATTTTTTTAAATGAAAAAGTTAAATAAGTTAGTTCACACTAAATTAACCCTCTTTAACTTAGTAATCACTTTATTAATCCCTGTTTACCAGTCACTCACATTCTGACCTCTATTTCTTATGTCTTCTCTGCAACAAAGGCTCCCTCAGCAGCTCAAGAGGATCCAGATCCATCCTAGTAATACTTTGCTCACGCATTCGCTACTTGCCAAAAACTGGTGTTTTCCAATCATAGAGTGTCCCCTATTAGTTAGTCTGAATCCAGTTAATTGTGATTATCTTATAACAGATAACTCAAAGATTAATCTTTTGTAAAGAATGATAATGCTACTGTGGAAAAAATTATGTAGACAATATCCACTGCATAAAAACAATGTTTCTGGGAAATAGTATATATTTGTTTAAATTCCTGCACAACTTGAACAAAGTAAAAATAACAAAACAAAATAAATAATATATTTATACATACGTAAACATAAAGGTAAATGAACTATACTCATTTAAATTTGAGGGGTAACTTCACTTTTAAGCAGTGAACCTGTATTATAGTGTTACAAACTGTCATGCTGATCACACCAGCATGTAAGTGTTTTAGCCCTAGTCTCTATGCCACTCTCAGATGCCTTCTGCAATCGGTACATTCCCCTATCAGACAGGAAGTGTGTTTGGCTGCAGAAGATGATTGGGTGCTGGAGTTTGTAAATAGCCAGCAGTCAGTGTGTATCTATCTATCTATCTATCTATCTATCTATCTATCTATCTATCTATCTATCTATCTATCTGTCTGTCTGTCTGTCTGTCTGTCTGTCTGTCTGTCTGTCTGTCTGTCTGTCTATCTATCTATCGCATTTTTATTTGTTGTCAGTCCTTGTTTGTACCTGTTTCATCTATTGTGCTCCATCCATTTACCTTGCCTTCTGCAGTTCACAATTCTGGTTTCTTCCATCCATTGCCTGTTCTCACTGTTTGTTGTGTCCTCTCCAGTGTGTGTTCCAGGGGCAGCTTTGCTGCATTTGCTCACTGCTCTGGGTTACCTGTCTATCTGTTTATGTGCTTACATAGAACTCTGTGTTTTTCCATCTCACACTGCTTTAGAGTCTTTTTTATCTTGCTTCCTTTATTGTTTAGCTTCCACTTGGAGTGCTATCCATCTAGCTCTTAGTCTGTAGCTATGTGAGAGTTTCCCATCTGATGCTCTCTGTACAGCTTCTATTTTGAGTGATGTCACCTTTCTCTAAGAGTGTTGCTGCTCTCTGAGTCTTTTACATCTGACCTTTATTATCTCTCTGAGTCCTTTACACCTGACTCCTTTGGCAGTCTCCATGTCTATTTCACCTGACTGCTCTATCCTGTCCTCTGGCTTTTGTATCTGTCATTACATCTGCCCTATATTCTGGGTCACTTGATCTTGCTTTACTCTGTGCAGGTTTGTGTGTGGGTGTTATTGTGTGGTGAGGCTTCATTCAAACAGGTTACCACTGGGGGTTATTATCAGTGGTCGCGACACGCTAGGTGTCTGCAGTCAAGTCTATCCCCGCCATCAGGAGCTCAAGTTAAAAACAAGGCTCCTCCTAAGACTCTGTTTTCTGTGCCACCCTAAAAACATATAGGTGTCCAAAAGAGCACTAGTAGACTTTCTGATCATGATCATTGTATCCATTTCAGATAAAGAGATGTGCATCATTTCTTATATAAAGATTGTTACCCGCATTACAGTGTATTATAGTACACTATCTGTGTTCTTTTTTTGCATGAAGAAAATGTTTAAAATAAGACAAATGTTTAATATAAGCCAATTGTATTGTTTGGTCATGTCTTCTGATGCAACACTCTTCTTATACAAAAAATCTAGAACAGAATCTTTGTTTAAATAAATACTAACAATAACTATACAATATGGGTAATATGATTCAAAGGCAGAACCTAAAAATGTAACAAATTCTGAACAATTTTAGAAATATGTTTAGATATTTGGAAACAACTTCTAAACCAACAAGTGGTTCTTAAAAGTCAGCTAAAAACTAAACTAAACTGCTAAAATTTTAATCTAGAGACTGGAATTGTAACAATTTATTCAGTTTCAAAGCTGATATTTAAGATATTTCAAAGCTAAGTCAGCAATTGCTATTTGACATAATTATATGGTATGATATCTTCAGTTTAGATTATCTTAACAGGTGAACGGTCTTTCATTCATTCATTTATTTGAAAGCTTTTCATTTTTTAATTTGACTGGGAACTTGTTTAATATAACAGTAGGATGTTTTTTTTTTACAATGTGTTTAAGCAGATGTAACTGTCAGTGCTACAGTGCAATATTTTTATCCAGAATGGCAGCTACAGGAACCAGCTGTTTTTAAAATGTCATTTAGGAATCCTTAAAGCACATAAGGATTTCTTTAACCCTTCGTGAAAACATTCACAAGGGAATTTATTAGATGGATTTACCCGTGCCAATGTCTATCTCAGAGATTAAAATTTATAACTCTAGGAGCAATCTAATAATGTCCACAGCAGCCACCAGGGTTTATTTCTGCCAAAAATTCTTAGGTGTATCAATAAATTACTCAGTAGGTGGTGATATCCTTCAATTGATAAGTAATTTAGATTTATGGTACTGAATTAATAGGAAAAAGTAAAAATACAGATAGCTAAACTTTAAATAAAAAAAAAACAAAAAAAAACAAAACACTGTCCTGCCTGGAAAGTTGGCATTACAATGTGAAAAATAATAAATTTGAAATTGGGGCATGTTCCCATTTTTTGACATCAAATAAATCAATCTGAGATTGTTCATATCACTGTCTACTGACCGTGGAAACTTTGTAATAGACCCCAAGCCTCTGGGCAGTTTTGTTGTTATGCACTGTTTTGCATTTTGACCATAATAAGTCTGTTGTATTAGATTTGGAAAAGTTTTGCTCAAAATCTCCCAGTGGAGAAAAAAAAAGGAAGACTACCAGGATTTGGGGGACACTTATAGATTTAAATCATATTTGCCCTTGATTCATTCTGAGATTGGGATGTTAGGTGCATATTTAGGTTAAACAGCACAAACCTCCTGCATATTAGTAGGTTTGAAATTAACTGGTACTGTAATTTGCCTTCAAATTATTATCACTTATTTTGCAACAGTGGATGCTCAACCCTTGCCCACATGTAGCACTGCTTCCAGCAGGGATCCTTGGAGTTTGGCACTTCAGTGGAAGTCTGGATCCAGTCCTATATCTTATGGATCACTATAGCATTGGGAAGGGAGGGAGAATATTGGGAACATGTGAATACAATTAAGAAGGAATAGAGGGCCGTATGCAGACTCCCGGACATATAACATATACATCCGGAGTTTAATGTTTTTGACTACTGCACAGGCGCAGTAAATTTATAATGTAATCTGCGTATCATTTTCATACGTAGACTGCGTATATGCGGTCTTTAAGACCGCATATACGCAATCTACATATAGAAAAGATACGTAGATTGCGTTTTAAATTTACCGCGCATGAGCAGTAGTCAAAAACGTTAAACTCCGGACGTATATGTTATACATTCAGGAGTCTGCATACGATCCAGAGAGCTTTATTAGGGGGTATATAGAGCCATATTATGGCAGATGTGTAAAATATATGGCAGATAAGTAAAATATATGGCAGACCTTGTCTGGTCCACCACTGCATAGTGTTAATAGCAGTGGTGATGGACAAGGCAATGTATGTGCTTCAGCAGCTGTGAGAGCAATGCAGTCGCAAGATGTGCACTCCAAAAAGAGCTTTATTAGATTTATTATAGCATCCCCACCACCTACCAAATACAGTATTATTGCTATGCAAAATTCTATATTGCATTAATAGCAGGGAATATAAGTTTTAAACATTGCAATACATTTTAGGCTTCATGATAAACTATAACACTACAAAGCTGAAAAACCAGTGGCCAGTTCCTTATTAAACCCTATTCAGTAAAAAAATCTGCGGGCCCCCCTCGCACGTGCCCTAGTGGGATAACTTTGAACTAAGTAGTGTGAATGTCAGCCACTAGATGGAGATGACCATCACTACATTACACGTACGTAGGTTGCACGTGCACTGACATTTTTTACAAACTGACACCTGACAAAAGATGAGCTTTTAAGAGACAAGCTGTAATGTGAATCTGATGTCTATGGTTTATGTACTTTAGGTTGTTAATGGGAACATTACATTAGTACAATATTTTCTCTATAAAGTGTTTAATGTAAATTTTTTGCTTCTTTGAGTTGATTATCTGTTTTCTATATTTTGGAAACAATTTAAGAAAGCTTGATTGTTATTTTCTTTCAAGATCAAATCAAATGATTTTGATCCATTTCCACGTGGCCCCAAAAGGTGCCAGGTCCATAGGACGGTGCCTACTCTGCCTAATTGGTAGTACAGCACTGCTCATGGCTGTCAGAAATTAAAACTGACTATATTTTAACAGTAGTTTGTCGGATCTACTATGTCTTGTAGTCAAATAACTGTCTCTGCACATCTCATTATGATTCAATATGTCCACAAAACTTTTAAGGCTTTCCATCTTAATGCTCAGAAATCACTCAGCAGAACCATAAGATCCATCACATCTTTCCCTATATTGCTATATTAACATCTCTGGACAGGCAGTACAGCCCAGGGGTGCTAGCCTGGAGGAATAATTCTGCAATTACTTATGCTAATGAGTCCACTGACTCAGCATGAAGAATATTCGTTCCTCCTGATATTTCTGCAAATGGATGTTTAAACAAAATTAATGAGCTCTGCAAAGAGATCTGTTCACACTTAGAGTTTCCCAGTGCTAACTCCTTTATCCCATGCTTTTTATCTCATGTTTTTGTAAATGAATAAATGTAATGTGTATTCATCTCATGGGCTAAATACTTGATAAGTCTTATTTTTTAAAAGCACTTCAAGTGTAATTTACAGTAGGATAATTATTTGGTTCTACGTTGTGTTGAGCTTTTTAAGATGCTAAATTAAAATTTAAAATTTGGCCTCCATTTTAAACTCAAAATAATCTTGGGAATAGATCAGGATTAAAACTTTTGGGAGTCTAGAATACTTCAGAGAGGGGCCATTGTAGCTATAAAAAATGTAAATAAATAAAAATAATTGAACAAAAATTGTGAGTTTCTATTTGGAGTGGTGTAAAAAAAATACTTTTCGCTATGAACTCTATGGGTCTGAGCCAAACTTAAATGTATAGTGGGGCTAATAAACAGTTTTCTCACCTAAGATGCTCATTTTAAAAAATTGTGAAAAATCTAGATTTCAGCCTATTAGTAAATCATTAAAACTTTGTTTATTTACCTATTAGCAGATGCTGGCTTCCTGCAGAGATGTGGGGCCTGATCCAGACCTACGCTCGGATGCGTTTTTACGCTGATCGTAAGCGTAAAAACTGCCATTTGTACTTACTGCGCATGTATGGGGCAGATGATACGCTCATGTTACGGTCTGAAAACCTTTGCGTATGGGCCTTAATCGTAACAGCTTCGTATTACCGATCATGGGGGCGTGCCTGCCATACGAAAGCCGTAATCACGCACCGAAGGGAAGGGTGAGGCATTTAAATCGTACAGTATGGGCGTGCTAAGCGTCATTAATACGCAATGAACATACGGACGGTTTGCTGAGCGTATGGAAGCTAAACTAGGTACGAGCAAGAGGAGTGCCAATTGCCATGCATCAGTGGTACGTTTGGCGATAATACGCTATGCACACCAACGTAGATCTGGATCAGGCCCGTGTACTCTTTACAGTTGTGTTCAGTAAAACCTTTCCCAAAATGAAAATTCTGCAGGAATCCAGCATCAGATCTCCGATTGCACCAACTTAAAAAGTTTGGATCTGGTCCATAATCATTAAATAAATTACCGTATATACTCGAGTATAAGCCGAGTTTTTCAGCACATTTTTTGTGCTGAAAAAGCGAGTGTATGACCTGTGAATTAAATGGGTGATGTCAGCTCCATAGTCAGATCTCTGCTGGTAGCCATTAGTTGCAAATTGCTAAGCAAACAAGGGTTTAATGATTTCTGTAGCCCTATTTAATTTTCAAGTACAGGAATATTCTTCTGTTATGTTTAATGAAAATACTGGTAATGCTTTGTGTAAGAACTGTCTTTTAGTCGGGACAGGACCAGAAGCAGACTTATGAAAAGGGTGTATTTTACCCTGAAAACGCACACAATTTGTGAGTCTGTTTGTGTGCACAGCTTACTTCCAGTTAGGAGTTGGATAGCATCTATCCATGTTAATGAGGGAAGTGGCCTCCTCTCGCTCACACAGAAGGCCTGCATTTCCCACCCTAGGCTTATACTCGAGTCAATAAGTTTTCCCTGGTTTTTGTGTCAAAATTAGGTGCCTCGGCTTATATTCGGGTCGGCTTATACTCGAGTATATACGGTAATGAAATTAAATTAAAACGTAAAAAAAATTGGCAGTCATTATGATCCAGAGCTTAGCCACAGACGTGAGGGTAAACTAGGGGAAGCATATGTAAGAATGTTACAGAGTTCTGATTGAACACAGTATAACAGTTTTTAAAAAACAAACAACATAAGGTGTATGAATACATTTTATAGATTTGGGGAATTATAAATGTAAATATCTGTGAAGACTTGGAAAACATGCAATGTTAGGATTCCCACTGGAGAAAGTTTGGGCAACACTAGTTTAGTTCATTCCTTAAATATATTTATATTTAACAGTATTTAACAGTGATGATATTTATTAAATATCTGTCTAGTGAGCTCCCTCTGCTTTGTCTTACCTTTCCCACCGCTCTGTCTGTGTCTCTCCTCTGCTCAGTTTGTATGCTCATAGATCCTTTCTTTCCATCTGTGTCCTGCTCTGTCCTGTGTCAAGAATACTACTCCTCGACTGTGCCCTGCTCCATCCCTCACTTGCCAACTGAGCCCTGCAGCCCAGATTCATCACTCACAGGTAAGTAATGAGATACTGTCAGAAGTGTTAAAGAAGAAATTAAGTGATTGTCCCAGGTTCAAATGAACCCCCAGTTGTTAAAGAAGAAATTAAGTAATTGTTCGATCAGGTTGTTGTGGTTTTAAAATATAACAAAGTCTACTGATGTCATGAAGTAGATAAAAAAAAGTAGCTGCAATGCAAGGTTTTTAAAATGCATCCTCAAAATAGAGGTAAATAGAGGTAAAAGTGCACAAAACAGCAAGCACAATGATTAACTGAAAAATAATTATTAATGCAATGCTACTATGATAAGTATGCATTACAATAACAATCAATAATAACAATGATAGCAATTATAGAAAGATGAAAAAGTAACAGAGATTAAGTATATAAAATATCACCACACTTTCATGGTATGATCAAATGAGCAGGATTTTTTACACACAGAGTGGCAGTAAATTACATATCAGGACACATCAGATACCATGGCATTAATTTGTTTCCATGTTAATGTAAGGACAGGAATTCTGAATATCTTTGAAGTGACTGCTTGTATTGATGGGCCCTTCCCATTTCCTGGGGTGATTAAGATGCTCCCCTTGTCAATATGCATTCCCATGCCAAACTAACTGCCCTGTCCACTGACTGTTATGTGTGTCTCTGTCAGTTGATGAAAGAAATGGTAATAAATATTGTAAAACCAGGTTTTATAAAGTAGAGTGTTATGTGTAGGTGACAACAAATGTGATGGTATCAGTGGGGCTTCATTACTGCAAAAGCAAACAGCTGGGTTCCTAACAATAAAACAAATCTTTAAAGCTCATCAGATATGACAAAAAGGAAACAAATGGCAAGTGCTAGTAGAATAAATAAAATTTCTGGGCCATTTGCAGAGCTCCGGCCGCATCGCAAATGCGGCCAGAGTTTTCCGATATGTTCTACTGCGCATGTGCAGTAATTCTGTAACATAATCTACATTACTTGTTACAACGTAGATTGCGTATATGCGGTCTTTAAGACCGCGTATACACAATCTAGTAATCAAGTTAACAAAACAATAACGTTTAAACCATATATAAAAATGAAAATAGAAAAAGCATCATAGCGCAGTTATGTCACTTTTTGAACTTGAAACAATAATCAATTAATATATGCATACCAAAAATAAACATGAAGGTGTGTCTGACATATATATATATATGCGTAGATTGCTGCTGTCTTTAAGACCGCGTATACACAATCTAGTAATCAAGTTAACAAAACAATAACGTTTAAACCATATATAAAAATGAAAATAGAAAAAGCATCATAGCGCAGTTATGTCACTTTTTGAACTTGAAACGAAACACAATTAATATATGCATACCAAAAATAAACATGAAGGTGTGTCTGACATATATATATATATATATATATATAT
>WWET01000338.1:129607-143973 GCA_011038615.1 Limnodynastes dumerilii
CCATATTGAAGTCTCCTATACAGAGTGATGGTACCCCAGGAAAATCTGACATAAACCCCACACACTTTTTCAAGACATCCAACGTAAATGGAGGCGGTATATAAACAGCCATAAGGATCAATGGGACAGAATAAAAAAGGGCCTTAATAAAAATAAACCTGCCCTGAGGATCGATC
The DNA here is from genome assembly GCA_011038615.1 of Limnodynastes dumerilii. NCBI lineage: Eukaryota > Metazoa > Chordata > Amphibia > Anura > Limnodynastidae > Limnodynastes > Limnodynastes dumerilii. The sequence goes on from WWET01000338.1 coordinate 129,784, forward strand.
TGAATTTTCTCCAATGTACAATTCACTCTCTTATGTATTAAAACAGAGACCCCTCTAGAATGACTCAAGAAGGGAGCCTGGATCACCCGACCTACCCATGGCCATTTTAGGGACAATAATCTGTTCCCTATTAAATGCGTATCCATTAAACAGGATATGTCCGGGTTGTAGGATTTTATTTGCTTTAGAACTAAAGACCTCTTGACCCTATCATTTAGTCCCCGGACATTCCAACTAAGCACTGTTAACGGGGAATGCACAGAGGAACCCATTGTCATTTAGCAACTAAAAGAGTGTACACAAGGATATAACATAGCATGCAATATTTATCGCCAAACAAGGGAGTAAAGAGAGCATCAGTAAAATGATGGGAGAGCCGTACAGTACTACTAAGCTTTGCAGCAGAAAAATTGAAGATTGGTAGTGCAAGAACACACAAACAAACATAATAAAAATAAAAAACTGCGCCAGTCTGGAATCCCTGAACTGGACTAAACCCTCCCCCCTCCCCATATACATTTCCCAAACCAATGCATATTTAAATCCCAAAACCCCCGAAAAATCTGAACATGTTACCAACACCGCTCAGACAGGACAACCTGGCTCAGCAACTACTGTAGGGCAATAACCCTACAACTAAATTAGAGACTAAATAATTATACTAAGTTTACTCTTACTATTTAGTGGGACTTCAGCTCGCTAGAAAACACTTGAACCATACAAGTTAAACATAAGCTAAATATTACAGCGCAGCAGGATAGTAATGTCCGCTAAAACAAAGATCCAACAGAAGAATGTTCTTTGATAACATATTATCCTCACCACACCGCACCAGCTCCAGACGTGGAGACGGGGACAGTTAAGTGCAGTCAACAATAGCAAGTATACCCCGTTAGTCCGGTATGCTTTCCAATTGCCTGCGACCTGGTGCTTTACGATCCAGCCATGCCGCCACTTCTCTTGGTGAGTCGAAGAATTGGGCTTGGCCATCCGCCACCACTCGCAGACGGGAGGGATAAATCATGCCATATGGTAATTGCAATTCCTTGAGGCGACGTTTGACCTGTGCGAATTGGCCCCTGGCTTTCTGAACTTCTGCTGCAAAATCAGGAAAGACGGATATCCGGGCGTTATCGTAGGTAAGAGGGCCCCTAGTGCGCGCCAAGCGAAGGATAGAGTCTCTATCTTTATAATGCAGGATTTTAGCTATTAGAGTCCGTGGAGGTGCTCCCGGGGGAGGTCTCTGCCCTGGCAGACGATGGGCCCTTTCAATTGAAAAATGAGACGTGAATTCAGATCTGCCAAATTGGTTCACCAGCCAGGTTTCCAAAAACTCCTCCACCTTGTTCCCCTCAGAATTCTCTGGAAATCCAACAAAGCGGACGTTATTCCTGCGAAGCCGACCCTCCATATCATTAAGCTTGAGGCGAACAGAGGACATTTGAGCCTGCAGATCTGAGATTTGGCTTTTCATAGGGGAGACAGAATCCTCCAATGCCGACACCCGTGCTTCAGCCTCCCCCACCCTCTCACGCACCTTCTGCACATCCTGACGCAGGAGAGAAATATCAGTTTTAACTTCACCAATCTGGTCTGACAGGCGCTTCTCTGAGGCACCAATAGCCTCCAGCAACTGGGCCATAGTAATTTCTGGTGGTGAAGCTGGAGGGGTACCAGGCTGTCCCTGAGGGGCTGGACCAGAGGCCTCATCAGAAGGCGGAGGGGCCCTCCCGGAGGTATGGGAGAACTGCTTGAGCTTGGCGGCTGCTGTTGCCTGTGTATTTTTCCCCATACTGCAATATATATTATAGTAAATAGAAAACTGACAACACAATTGCCACGCAGATCCGGATGGCAGGAAAGATCCAAACTCAGTAGAAGATGACAACAGTTCCCCTGTATATTCTAGGTTTCACCTGCGACTTATGGCACTAATAGTTGATGCAGTATCTGTATGCTGTTGATAATTGAAGTGGAAAAAAGGAGGGGGGGAGAGAGAGTGAGCAGGGTGAGAGATCACACTCTATGTGGATGATACTGTCCCCCCAAAAAAAATTTTTCACCACACTGTCAGCCTTTACCAGGGCAGAGAGGGAGAGGAAACAGGCAATCTCTCACTAGTGTCACTCCTGCCAGCACTTATGACATGCAGCAGATTTGGTAAAAGAACAATATGCAGGGGGGATAGAGGAGATTCAGCACCTGAGCCCAAACGCTGATCCCAGGGAACAATGTCTCAGGCACAGCACCGCAAGTCACAGTAAGCAGGGCCACCGCGTTCCGTAGCTCCAAGCACAGCACCGCTTTGATGAAGGGAGGTAAGCGCGCGAAGTAAGCACAGCGCGCCCAGCCACGGCCTCTCCGTCCCGCACTTCCGGCCTCCCTGCACGCACCAGAGATCCCCGCCGACAGCAGGATGCAGAACCCGCTCCCAGCAACGGGATACGGCCCTCCGACCTCCGGAGCCTCCAGGCTACAAGCTGCGCCAGTAGACAGCACAGTATACGGTCCAAGCAGGATGTAAGTAGGATATGGGACCGGAGCTGAAGCGTCTCACGTCCTACTCCATGGCTGATCAGGCCCCGCCCCCCTTTTATTTAAACTTTTAAATGATCCACAGGAAACTTTAGTGCAGTGCGCACATGGGACATTGATAAGCAGTTTGAGGCTAGAATCCTTAATACAGATCTAACCAGATGTCGGATTGGTAGTTAAAGCTTTCTCATCTTTTACCTTACCCACCCGCCTCTCCCATGGAAACCCTGTAAAGCAAATTATTAGTATTCACGGTATGCCTATAACAGCAATGTACTTTTGTCACACCTTTTTCTGTACCCCTAAATTTGTTTGCTTTTCAATAAAAATGATTGATGTTAATAAAAAAAAAAAAAAAACCTTAAGCCTACCTTAAGACTGGTTCCATTCCATAATTTCTTTCTTGTAATGAGCAGTATATAAAAGCAAAGCAAGGAAAAAGCACTACACCCGAGGCTTAAAAGCTACAGCAGCTGCAATTAGTTTAAACTGTGTCCCACTTAAACACAACAAGAATAAGTGCAAAGGTGTAAAAGCTAATCGCTGCGGCACTTCTCTTTAGTAGCACTATCTGAACATAATAAATATAAAAAGTCTTTAACTGTAATTGCAATTACTATGGACCTGATTCACACTTAAGAAGTCTTTAGGTTCTTAATTATACGCAACTAGTAGCAAGGCGACTTCCCTGACATGCCTCCGATTTTCAGCTTCTTAACCAACTTACGAATGCTATAGGGATATCTTATCTTTAGGTTCTTAGTTGTGTGCGTAGAGCGGCTAATTAAAGCCGTTTCTGCCTAACCACGCACAGATTTCTACATTTATATGTCTCCCTCCACCCAATCTTCTTGTCTTCGTTCTTAAATTTTCCCGACATGCCCCTTCAATCTTAAGTCAATAGGAACCTAAAAGAAATAAGTTTGTAATGATGATTCAGAGCCTTCCCATTCTTAATTCCTACGTAAAATGCATATATTAGGTTACTATGCATGCGCAGTATATCTCTTCTTAAATATACGCACCGAAAAATGCGCAGATGTGAATCAGGTCCAATGTATCCACAAAGCTCATAAGAAATCAATACATATAATTGCTTTTAAAAACAATTCATTTAATTGGTTTGATTAAAAATTTATTAATATTTCTGCACAATAGTGAATTTCAAAAATTGCATATTTGATAAATATCATGACAAAGAGGCTAAAAACATCACCATGTTTTTAACCTTCTTTGTCATGATATTTATTAGTTATACAATTTTTTTTTCACTTAAAAAGTCTTTAAAAGCAGTCTATAAGTAAACAATGGATATTATAATAACAATGGACCTGATTCACAGATAAGAGTGAGTTAGGTGTGGGCAGATACGGACATTGCACCTCCCCCCGCCCTCCCCAGCTAATCTTAATACCTCCCACTTCTTCCTAAAAACGCCCGAGGCGGCATAACGCTGCCTCTATGGATGTAAATCCCTGCATCCGGTCTTTAAAGACCGCACCTACGCTATCTACGTACCGATCTGGTTCGTAGATAGCGTAAATGAAGAAGCAGAAGCTCTTAAGTGTGAATTAGGACCAATAATAATAATAATAATAATAATAATAATTATAATAATTTATCAGATTCAGAGCTTAATCGTAAGAGGAAATCATAAACAAATTTAAACCTGGGCAAAACTATGCTGACAAATTAAGTTTATCCCTTGCGTGAAGGGAAAAAATACTTTGCTTTTTCTCTTTGCACAGATACTGACCAACTTTACTTTTAAACACGTATTTATACTTGGACTAGTTGTATAAACAGATTTATGTACAAAATTTAAATAGAGTAATATTCACATGTGATCTGACTATAATATGCTTGGTTAGCCCTGGGGTTAACACACTGTTCACTAAGATTTATTAGCCAAGATAATTATATGCAAAAATAACCTCTATAATTGAGTTCATTATATTAGAAATTGATTTATGTCATGTTACTTCAGGTTAGCACTATTTTATATTTTAATATAATTGTACTTTTAATTTTTCTGTAATATATGTCTCGTACTGGAGTAAGTGGAGTAGCACAGAAATTCAGGCTGAACAGTAAGTATTAGATTTTATTCTATATATTTTTAACATTTAATGATATACCTATTACAATTTGAAAGCACTTAATCATTCACATCCATTAACAGTACTAATATTTATTAATAGAAAGTACAACACTTCATGTGAAAGATGATAAGAAAAGACCCAAACTGATTGTCTCATTGTTTCAAATATTCAAATAGCTGATGATCATAGTACTGTGAGGAAGAGATTCAAACTTCAATGCGGACATGCTAACACATTGAAATGGCTGAACAGAGAATAGACAGCACACACCCACCCCTCTCCCTTCTCCTCCACATTAGTGTTAATTGTAAAGCTGGCCATACACTGGGTCGATTATTGATCCCAGCAAGGGGTGTCTTGATAAATGTGATGCTTTCCCACCATTCATCTCTCCTGCTGGGATCCTAGCAGAAGAGGAGGGACCAGGGCTAGTACTACGCTGCTCTGAGGGCTTTAGATCTGCAGCAGCAGCTTTGAAGAATAGGGAGCCTTTCAGCTTGCTGATTGGCTCCCTTAAAATATTGGAAGCTTACTCCCAATATAAATCAAACATGTTTAAAGATCAAATAATCATACGAGAGCATTTATGGTGTGTTTATTTGGTGTTTAAAAAATAGCTCCCGGCCACTAACTACAGTGATAATTTGCCCGATCACCCGATAATTGGGTGATCTGGCCGATAATCGCTCTAGTGTATGGCCAGCTTAAGGCACATAAATTGAGGACAACGTTACTGTTTTTAAGTTTGCCAAAACGAAATCAAATCATAGCCCCTTCAAGTCAAAAGATGTACCTAGTGGCACATAATTTAGCAATTTCAACTTATTAAGACTGAATCATATTAATGCACGGAAAGTTTAAAAACTCTAATGTGAATAAAATGCATCAACATTTACCTAATATTATATTAAAGCATCTTACAAAAGTTAAAGTTCCAAACAGAGGATTAAATAATCGTGAAGGGATGAAAGGGCAGAAGCAGCTATTACATTGGAGTCTGTCTTCTCTTTCTACAAACCAGCAGTGAAACCCACATGGAAGGAGAGTAAGAGGAATGGAAAGGAAATGGAGTTTGTGCTGCATCTGTAAATAGCTGCTCGCTGCTTTTCAATGACACATAAACCTAATTAAAAATATCTGACAAATATTTAGTCAGAACATTAAATGGACTAATCCAGGCCTGGCATGAAAAGGCAGAATTAGTATGGCAGAGGATTTTAAGTTAACAGTAAGAAGACCTGTAAGTAACGTTAGTCAAAGTACAAGATTATAATATCAATTGCAAGGGAGGGGTGACAGATAGTGAAGTGAGTGAGGCACACTTGTGTAACCTGCATTTATGAAACTTAGGTTACATAGATGCTTTGCCTCTCTCTGCTCTGTGGTCTGGTAAACTTAGAGAGCACTATAATATGATTCAAGGAAAGAGGGATATCTGGTTACTTTAGTATTGAGCAGAGTTGCCGACTTTTAATAGCTTCCCTCCGGGAGATTCCGGAGGGAAGCCATAGATGCATGCAGGGGAAGGGGCTTAATGACGCACCATTCCTTGATTATTATTTACCCATTTTTAGATTTAATAGGGATGGGGACAGGCAGGGGCATAGGAAAGAAAATTTTCATGGGGGGGGCAAAAGGCTGAGGACTACTGAAGCCCCTTTTTCATGAGGTGCTCCAGGCACCAATGGCCAGATCCTGATCCCTGCACGCTTTACATGGATCCGTAGAGGGAAGTGCACACTCCCTGCACTCCCCGATGTCGGTAGGAAATCTGGAAACTTACGTGTCCAGATAGCTACCTTAACTTTTACAACCAGGTCTGCGGCCATACGGCCTATTCGTAACAGGGCTTCCCCCGCCCCCTCATTTTAATGGCTATCCCCACCTGCATGGCGAGGATACGGCCATCGTAAATTAAGTGACAGCCCCTTCTGCTTACTTACTGATGTACGTAACTTACTTATGCGCAGATGTTCCGAGACAGGGGACTTATGCAAATGACTGGCGTAAGTCCCCTGTCGTACATAGGTCAGGGTCTGGCACCATGGCTCTACAATTCTTAAGGCAACCTTTTATCTACCCAACGTTCTGACAACAATGAGACTGCTGCTAACGTTTTAAACCGTCGGTAATTTTTTTCTTTCTCTCTTGTTCAACTGACCAGAACAGCTAATGGGAAAAGTTTCAGGTATTCGCACTGCGCATGATGTGCACAACAAGCACAGAAAGACAGACACAAGTCAGCTGATCCGCCTGTGTCCACTCTGTGTTATTGGATCAGGGTGTTCCACTATATTTAAATGAGATAGTGGGCGGTTTAGTGCTGCGTCCAGCGCAGTAGCCGGTCTATTTGCGCTTCCAGGCAGGGGCGTAGTAATGAAAATTTTCATGGGGGGCAAAAGGTTGAGGACTACTGAAGCCCCTTTTTCATGAGGTGCTCCAGGCACCATTAGCCAGATTCTGACCCCCGCACACTTTACATGGGTCCATAGAGGGAAGTGCACACTCCCTGCACTCCCCGATGTCATAGGAAATCTGGACAATTACGTGTCCAGATAGCTACCTTAACTTTTACAACCAGGTCTGCGGCCATATGGCCTATTCGTAACAGGGCTTCCCCCGCCCCCTCATTTTAATGGCTATCCCCACCTGCATGGCGAGGATACGGCCATCGTAAATGAAGTGACAGCCCCTTCTGCTTACTTACTGACGTACGTAACTTACTTATGCGCAGATGTTCCGAGACAGGGGACTTATGCAAATGACTGGTGTAAGTCCCCTGTTGTACATAGGTCAGGGTCTGGCACCATGGCTCTACAATTCTTAAGGCAACCTTTTATCTATCCAACGTTCTGACAACAATGAGACTGCTGCTAACGTTTTAAACCGTCCACAATTATTTTCTTTCTCTCTTGTTCAACTTATAAGAACAGTGAATGGGAAGTAGCGCTTCCCGGTCTCTTGTGTCTGCTTATTCTTACTGCAAATTGTGATAGAAAAATGAGTGGGGATTCTAAGAAAGACAGAAAAAAGTGTTTGCAAGAAGAAAATGTACAGAACAAACATGAAGACAACTTTATTTTTGGTAAACAGAAGTGACAGTTGACGAGTTCAAATAAAGCTATTACTGCTTCATCCCCATTTTCACTTCATTCATCCTCATTCACCTTTGTGCAGAAGTTCATGGGGGTCTTTGCCCCCCAACAAGAATCATGGGGGGGCAACTGCCCCCGACTCCTACACCCCTGGGGGCGGGGCTTGATGACACAAATTGCGTCATCAAGTCCATCCCTGTCCCTGGTAACATTAGTATACTAGTGTTGTCGGTCAGGGGGTTAAGACTTGAGGCTGTGGTTTTCATGAAATCACAGGCCTCAAGTCCCTTGCTGAAGATTTGCAGGCTCTCCCGGGATACCGAGAGAACTGCCTGAATTTCAGGAGTCTCCCGGACATTTCGGGAGAGTCGGCAACCCTGCTATTGAGTCTGGTTTCTAAAATGAGTTTGGAGAAACATTTTCACTAACAAAAGTAATGTGATTGTGTAATTTTGACCTTAGACTACATAGGGCTGGATTCTGAGAGATACATAATTTTTGTTTTGTTTTGTTTTTATAGTTAAAACCGGAGCAGGGAGCCACCAGGTGGGGATTGGGTAAAAGGATAGCAGAGGGGGACAAGAGGGTACAAAGTGAGGGGGGAGTGCCGGAGGAAGGAACAACACTAGGATGGAGGGCCCTGCTCGTGCGAGCTTACACACTATGTGGGAGGGAAGAACTTACAGAAGACATAAGGAGAGGGAAGGAAGTGGACTGCTGGTGTGAGCGGAGGAGAGTGGGAAGGAGGAGAAGGGATAGATGAAGGATGCAGTGTGGATGTTAAGTGGAGAATGGATAGGGTAGTCTGCTTTAATATATTATATGTATCTTATTACAAAACATCAGCCAGATCATTAGTTATTTCTCAACAGGGTCAAGTAGGTGCAAATCTAAATATTTTAGCAATCATGCACTTTTCATTGCATTGGTCCTTATTCACAAAGAAGAACGGAATGTTACTTACGCAAATAAATTGCGTAAGTATTTTGTATGCAAGTAGTATGCATGCACAATAGCCGCAGATGCGCATGGATTTAAATATGTGCTCAAATCTATTGCGTGCATTCGGGTTTTAGTTACGTAAAAAGGGTTATCCACATAATTTAAACGAGCAAGATGGACGGGTATCTTAAGTTATGAACTATTCATATGTGCGCATTAACGTGTATAATGAAATTCCGTTTGGAAAAGTTAAGGTAGAGTTTTGTGCACGGAAGTGATCTTTTATGTCAGTACGCATTTAGGGTTTGTTTTTCTTAAGTTTGGTTATTACATCCGTAATCAGCAGCAACCAGGTATCATGAGTGCATCAGGTGCTGCACATTTAATCAGTTAGAAGTGACCTTTTGAAATTGCTCATAATTGCTGAAACTTTTGTGTTTTAAATATTATACTGACAGACAAGGTAAATGCATTAAACAATTTTTGGTGTGCTTTAATTATTCTGATTTTTAAAAAATATTTTGGGTCGTAATCACACTTAAGAAGCTTGGGCCAGATCCTAAGCTAAGTACGCCATCCGATGACGTCTAATCGGCCATTTGTATTTACCCCGCATGCACACAGCAGATGTTATGCCACGTAACTCCTAACGCACGTACCATCAGCATAAATATAAACGAAGGGGCGGGGGCATCAATACGACACTTATAATTACACTTTGAATACGGAGGGAGGCACTTAAAATGGACAGTATTGGCTGGGTTTAGCCATCACATACATAAATCCATTATGTAGGTCAGTATTTACGCTATGAAAAGTTATGGTAGGGTTTGGGCAGCGTAAAATGGCCAAAGTACATGCGACCGAGCAGAGTGCCCAGGGGAGTGCATAGAACTTATGCAAGCGTAAATACACTATGCATTCTAACGTAACTAGCCCATATGTCTGGATTTACCCCCTTTTGCTTAAGTGCATAGAATTGAGAAATGCTCATTTACGCACCATTTAGGTACAAAGATTGACTCTGGGCGGCCTTTAAAGACAGCACAGAGTAGTTTAGGTAGAAGGAGGCGTGCCAATGCCGCCCCGGGGAGTGATTGGTTAGAAGTCGCAGGAGGGAGGGATTTAGATTAGCCGGGGAGGGCAGGGAGAGACTTTCTCAGTGCGTATTTTCCTTCTTAAGAAGGATAATACAGATGGTTACTTAAGGAATCCCTAGACCACAGTTGTGCCATAAGGTTCCAAAAAATGGGGACGGGTTGAGGGGCAGGAATGGTGGTATAGGTGCGGATACGGCTGCACTTAACTCATTCTTACCTGTGAATACGGTACTTTATTATAAAACATACATGAAACAGGCAAAGTTAAAATATATGAACTAAAAATGTTTTAACAAATGACCATAATGTTTATTTAAATACGCTTTGTTTTACTCATTTTTCAAACAAGACGAGACAAGAGGTATTACATGCATGGGATCTGACATTGTTTAAATAACTATTAATTATTGTATTGTCTTATGTGTTCCTGAATTATAATAATCAAATGTAAGAGTTTATTGGTAGGTTGCATGTAATAAACATCATTTGTCTATTCATCTCTTGTAAGGAAATGTTTAAAAGTGTGTATAATATTTAAAAACAATATTTGCTTAGTATGTGACCTTTTTGTGCATTTTGGAAATCATTGTTTACTTGTTTGTTTGTTTTTAACACTTTTCAAGTTTCGTTTAAAGATTTGTAAATAAATAAAAAAAAAGTGTTTAAAAGTGATTTAAATATTGCAGAAATAAATTCACAACTCAATATTATTTTTCATGCAATGAACATTATTATTATTATTATTTTAAATCAGTGGTAAAGAAAAAATAGAAATAAACATGGAAAAATATTTATCTCTTCCTTGGCTGCTTTCGCTTTGGTGGCTCTTGAACAGATCTTCTCGCTCCCCTTTGTTGGCAAGCTGCTGCAGATGCCTGAGATGTGGAGGGAATCTCAGCTACCAACAGAGTAGAGGGGTCCCTGGAGTTAGAACTGGCCACTGGCTGTTACAACAAAGCCTCTACCTCACGATGGGGCCTCAGGCTGCCCTGTAGATATTCATAGGAGATGTGTTGCGTCCATTTCTGCAATAAAATAAAAAAATATATATTTTTTTATATGTTTATGTTAAAATACACATATAACATGTTTGTAAATGGAAAAACTATAGTTTTCTGTTCACATAACATGGATTTTTGTAGGCAATGTATTTTTCACAATATGTGCATTATTTAAACATAAATAAAAATTGACATAAAAACAACACTTTTTATTTGATCCCGACTAATCTCAAATAGAGTATGATACAGTATATTTTAAATATTTTTACTTTTTTTTTTCAAAGTACATAAACATTTAACTGTTTGAATAACATTAATGTAAAATTGTAATGTCAAATTTATTTAAAGCATCACACAAGAGTAATTGTCATTTTTAAACTGGATTATAATTAGAGCCAAATAATACTCACCAGGGGAAGTAACAGTCTCCTTATGTTGGGGCTCTGGAGCATGGAATTTTTGCGATGGGCCCTCACTTTCCCAAATGCCCTCAACCTCCAGCTGCGAAACTTCCCTTGGGGACAATTGTTCCACAGGTGTAGGGTTTAGGCTTACGGACATGGCTCCTGTCCTTGAATGTGTTGACATGGCAGCCATTTTTTTTTTCAATTGTGTCTTGAAATCCTGTCATCTGCTGTGCATGAATGTGTTTCTTTGTAGTATACCGACAAAAGGAAGTTTATCTAATTGAAAACTAAATGTGAACCACAAGGAGTGATTTAGATGTTGTAGCACATATTTAGATAAGTACTAACTGCTTCTTTACCAGGAAGGACTGACGTACAATAACAGATGGGTTCTGAACTGTAGCAAATTTCTTAAATTCCGGAGTGATGTCCTCCCATGCAGCACCACAGAGATGAGGAGACAGTTTGTTACCCCCTTCTGGATATAGGGCTCTATTTACTAAGAACGTATGAACGTAGCTCAAGCAAGTTCGAATTGGCTCTCTGTGAACTTGTGAGCTACGTTCATACTATTTACTAATACTTACTCTCCGCTGGCTGTCCTGCGATGACATCTGAACTTTCTTCAGTCATCGCGGGCTTTCTTTGTGTGACCGGAAGGCCTGCACATGTGCAGTGGCTCTCTGCTGGGACTTTGTAAAAAAATGAAGCCCCAGCATGAAAAGCACTGCACATGTGCAGGCCCTCCATGTCAGGACCGGCACCTGCGGCCAGACACGTCTTCGGTCCAGTAAGTATTTAAAGCTATTCTATTGTTTTTTTTTATTTCTGTTGTTTTTTTAATTGTACAGAAGAAGTTTGACTGCATGGCCATGGAAACTGTTGATTTCCATGGCAGTGCAGCATTAGAAAATAGTAAAAAGTTAAGTTTTGGAGTTATAACTTCAAAATGAACTTTTTAAAGCGTTGTAAATAGAGCCCAAAATGTTTACATTATTAGTGTAATAAGGTGGAAAACCTCTAAATTTGAAAAAATACTTTTTGAGATATTTTCCATGTAACCTTCACCATATGATGTAAAGGTATTTATAGTATTGCAATAGTTGCCACTGGTATGCACCACTTGCGTACACCACTTGCGAGAGGCACATGCCCCAGCGCCGTTTTCACAGCAGTTGTTTTGTATGTTCAGTTGAACAGATGCCATTTTAACTTTTGTCCATGTCCATAGTGATGCCAATACAGATAATACAGTTCAAACTTCCCACTAATAGTGTTCCTTACATTTAAAATCAACAGCTGACAGGAATTCTACATATTTTGTATGTGTTTCTTGTGGGCATTCCTAAATGTCAGCAAACACCATGTATTCTTTCAAACAACCAATCATTTGCAATCTGAGATTACCTCAGTTCATTAAAAAAAATGCCTAGAGCACCAGGCTTCAGCAGGCTGTAACTCAGGATTCTGGAAAAGGCAATGGATACCTTAAGCTCCAACTAGAGGTACAGCAATTCACAAATTAAGGTTGTTTATTCTGGGCAATAAATCAGAATTAATAGGAGGCTACACCACAGGTTGGACCAGCTCCAGAGGCATTGGTCTGACCTGTGGAAAAGGCAACCAGAGCTTCTTGCAGAGGTCAGAACAGGGGCGTCACAACTTTTTTTGTTGGGGGGGTGCAAGAATTTAGCCCTCAAACTGGTGGCCCCATCTCACCTTGGTGTGACCCCCACCTTGTTGTGTAGTAGGCATGATTGTGCTGGCAAAAGGGGTGTGGTTAATCCATTGTGGGCATGGCCATGTCATTGGGGGGGTCAACCCATCATGTCTGCAGCCTCCACCCAGTACTCCGATCATGGCTACAGCCCCCCTCCCAGTAATCCCATGTGTCTACAGCCCCCAGGATGATTCTCCATCATGTCTTACCAGCCTCCCCATTATGCACCTCCAGCCCCCAAATATTCCCCATCATGTGCCTCCAGCCCCCCCCCCCACCCCCCCCCACATCCCCGTCACCCGAATTCCCATCATGTCTCAAGACCCCGCTCCTAGTACTCCAATCATGTCTCCAGCCCCCCCAGCGCTCCCATCATGTGTCTTCAGTGCCCTCCGGTACTCCCATCAAGTGCCAAAAGCCTTCCCCCCAGTCAGTACTCCCATTAAGTGCCCACCCTCTGTGTAACTGCCTGCCAGTCTACATAGCGGGGGGATGACCGGCCTGGTGCTGCATCCCCCCGCTTACAAGGCTCCCCCTGTCACCAGGCCTGGGGCGCCTATGGGTCAGAACATCCATAGAAAGTGACAGGGCCAGAAGTAGAAGTAATTTTTATTATTACATTATGTACTGTTATTGGTTTTAGTTAAACACTATTTCTTTATTTCAAGTAATAATTGCATACAAATTAGAATATGATTTGTTGTGAAGTACATTATTTCAGTAAAAAATAACAGATTTTACATAGAATGACAAGTGTCAAATCACTTTAACATATATTTGATACATATTTTATACTTTTAATACATTCTGACAATATTTTTACATAATGCAATGGATAATTAAATATTATGATGATAAAATTGGTATTTGATACTTGTGGACAAATGTATGCGTTGTTATTTTTATATGGAGGCATATTATTATTGTAAATTGGTTTGAAATATTTGAAAGTGTCCAATAATTTTTATAAAAACGTAACGTACTTTAAATATAACATAATAGATAATAACAAAATGTAATTTCTTTTTTGGTAGGGCGAGGACGTGAGATGCAACAAGCATGCCATCATGGTAATGACATGGTCATGGTCATGATGGAGGAAAAACCACCAAGCCCGTCTCCACAGAGACAACGTGTGAGCCATCAACGTTGGCTAGCAGTGTAGCCATCACCACCCTCTACGATCATCCCCCCTGTGCGGCCATCATCCCCATCCACTTTTCCCTTTCCCCCCCCTATGCGGCCATCATCCCCATCCATTTTTCTCTCTCCCCCCCCTTGTGCGGCC
>WWET01000338.1:144116-159738 GCA_011038615.1 Limnodynastes dumerilii
ATCCACTTTTCCCTCTCCCCCCTTGTGCGGCCATCATTCCCATCCACTTTTTCCTCTCCCCCCCCTGTGAGGCCATCATTCCCACCCACTTCTCCCTCATACCCCCTTTGCAGCCATCATCCCCATCCCCAACCCCTTCACCAGTGCAGCCATCACCCCATCCTTTTCTCGCTCATCCTACTCTGTGTGGCAATCAGCAAAAAATTTCAGTTAGAATTAGAGATAAGCGCCAGATAGTATAATAAAACTTCAAAATTATATAATTGCAATGCAGCACAACTAATGATATGGAGCCAGCAGACTAAGATTACCTATTGCTCTCAGTCACAGAACTTCTCAATTAAAATTTAATCTGAAACGGAGATTGGACGAGTGATCACATACGGACTAGTTAAATAAATACATTTTCAAAACTCCACATTATTATCCCTGATGAAGTCTGCAGCAGTGACAACAACTGACCACAGGTTGAAACGCGTTGCTTACAGATACTCTCATTATCTCACAATTGAAATACTAAAAATTATTGTGGCTGCAACAGGTGCCCTCTTAAACTTATAGGCCCAGATCCATACCCTTGCACACTTTACGTGCGTGAGGAAGTCTGTAGTTATGCAGGGGGCGTTCACTCCTAGCTGTCAGTAGTAAATCTGTCCAGATTCCTACCTTAAGTTGTACGACTAGGTCTGTGGCCGTATGGGTCCAGACAAAGTCATAATGGTGCTTCCCCACCCCTGACCTCTTATTTACATGGCTATCCCCACCTGTATGGCAGGGGATATGACCATCATAAATTAAGGGTCTGCCCCCTTAGTTACGTACGTCAGTAACTACGCACGCGGAACATCTGCAGCACGCATGGGCAGATGTTCCCAGGCAGGGGAATTACTTGTATAAGATCCCTGTCATACTTAAGTCAGGATCTGGGCCATAAACTGTAAACTGTCGGGCAGTAATTCCTTGGAGAAAGACCAGGAATCGCTGTCAGAGGTGCGGTGCACCTGCTGCAGCTACATTGCCTTATTGGATTGCATACTGATATTCATTGGAAAATGGATTTTTGCTTTTTATGCTTTGTTTTAGTAAAAGATTTATTTTTAAACTTAATCACTGATTGGTCAGTTATCTTTTTATTGCAGGAGTTTTTCCTTTTAAAGTATTGTGCCGCTCTGCAATTATAGAATTTAGAATTTTTTTTCTCTAGTTATTATATAATATAATTATATTATATTTCCTAGGCTTGGGACCCAGCAAGCCACCCTAGAGTTACAAAGCTGCCTTTGTTCTCCTAACAGGAGTGTATATGGTATCAACTGTGTGGTGTTGAATTAAATTAAATTAAATTATATATATAAATATATGCTTATAATGTAAAATTATGTCCAAACACAAATTCGTTTCAATTATTGTAATTTACACATCAAAAACATCTAAATTAGTATAACACTATAAATAAATCTTGGCATTCGTTCAAGATGCTTACGTAAAATTTCTGTTCTCCCGTTGTTTTTGTACGGATTCATGTTACATTCGCTCTTATTATTATCCGCTCATTGTGGTCCTAATTATTCCGTAAGTATGCAAGGTCTGTGCTATGGACATGGTTAGATAAGGACAGATTTCTGTATAGGTGTTGCAGAACTTATACGTTTTAAAAATATGTACGTCTACATGTACGCACACTATTTGTTCGCAAGTCTGAATCTGGTCCATAATTAGGATTACGTTGCATACTGTAAATGTACCTCCTTCTTTACTTTTTCCATCATTCTCTGTAATCAAAAGTTTTTGTAAAAACGCTACATACAACTGAGAATCAAACCTATAGTCTGCGGGCCGGATTCATACCACTATGCGTGCGGTTTGTCAGTCCGCATGGAAGACTGGAGAGATATCCGCTTAAGTAAGTCTGTACGGCCGATGATCTGCACAGGAATGTAAAACCCTGCCCAAACTTACTATTTAATTGCTCACCCGGCCACCTTACGGAATTTAGGCGAGTGGAGGAGACGCGCCGCCCTGGCGAATGGATCGCCACTTCTGGATATCCATGCCATTACATCTAACATGGTCATGCGCAGTGCCAGAAAACAGCTAAATTCATCCTTTACTATGAATCCAGCCCCACATCTCTTGCACTGTTATGTCATTTTGAAAATAAACCCACATTACTTAGAAGTTATCAGATCAACACCACACATTTAAAGCAGTTTTATGATTGCAATTTCCAACAGTAAAAGCTTCTGCAGTTGTAAACAATTATTTATCAAAATGTTGCCTGTTGAAAATAGGGGAATGAATATATAATTTCATAAATGGATGAACCAAAAAAACATCTATTAAATAAAAGCTGGTGGAAAATTCAGTACACTGCATCTGTCACCTATGTTTGTTGTTTGTAACATAATTCTCATCCACCCAAACATCAGATGAGCTTTAGTCAGCACAAAATGCCATATTCTTGTCTCCTAAGACAGGACACCCTGCATTCATGTTCATATCTTTCAGTTCTCTACCCTGACAGCTCCTGATGTGAGTTTCTCAGCTTGATGCTTCACAATTGGCTTGCTAAAGTCACAATGCATCATATGAACTAATGCTTTTCCACGGCACAATGATGGAAAGAAGATGTTGTCCAGAGCATTGATTTAACCTGATATGATGCCTTTGAATATGCAACGCCAAATGAAATGCAGGGAATGACAATATACAATACAACGGAACAGGGAGCATGTAAACTTGTGGACGGATTGTTACATAGATTATTCTAGTCAAATCTGAAACTTTTAATTATATTGGCAAAATATATGCTAGTTATTTAGGAAGGTTAAAATGTATTATGTATCTATCTATCTATCTATCTATCTATCTATCTATCTATCTATCTATCTATCTATCTATCTATCTATCTATCTATCTATCTATCTATCTATCTGTCTGTCTCATACAAAGGAAATTGGCTTCATTCAAAACCACAACAGTTTCTATCAAATTCATTAACAAACTCACATTATTTTATGACAGTCAATGTATACCTTACACTGTACATAGACTGAGAGCAAATCACTTGCGATCTTATCCTAGATGCTCCATTGGAATTGTCATGCCTCTGATGTTGTCATTCGCCTGTTTTGAGAGGTGATGTTTGATAGACCCAATCTGAATTACAGATTAAAAGTGTAACTATCCAGTATCTGTATGTAATAAGCAGATGGAAATTTTTTATTTAACCCTCCCCCTTCCTGAAATTTAACATTGTTATTAAACTGAATGTGATTGGAATTTGATAGAGTTTGATAATAAGGGACATGTTCTATCGGAATCAAAATAATGTACAAAAATTTACCCAGAACAGGTAAATAATATTGTAAGCAGCATTGGCATATCTATAATGGGTGCAGGGTAGGCAATGCACATGGGCCCCTTGAAACAGGGGGCCTCATAGCACACACTCTGCACTAAAATCTATATATACACAGCAAGTATGCATATGAGCCAGCTGGGTTTATTCTTTCTATGTGAGGAGGAGGGGTGTAGTGGGTGGATTCAGAGGATTCTGTCTGTGCAAAAGAGGGGTGCCGGAACATATGTACAAATTCTGCGCAAGGGCCCCCTCACTTCCTAAAATACAGTATCAGACTGGTCCGCCGGGGAAATCCCAAGTGGGCCCCGGTGCTTGCAGGCTCCACCCCTGCTTGCATTGAGACGGAGCCTTCACTTAGATTCCCTGAATCCCTGCAAAGAGCTGGCTGTGCTGTGCAAAGCCTCAGCTCTAATCACAAGACGCCAGAATGACCTACGGTCACGTAAGTGTCATAATTCTGCAAAGCGCGCTGCGTAGGAGAGAGCCGGAGGACAGACAGCAAAGGTAAGTTTACTGTGTTCTTAAAAAAGTAGTTGGAGGGAGGGGACACAAAGGCTGCATAGACACAATAATGCTAGCTAGACACAGAAGGAGGGGCAATAAAGCTGTGTGGAAACAAAGAGGAAGCAATAAGACTGGCTAGACAGAAAGATGGGGCAACAAGTCTTGTTGAACACACAGAATAAGGGGCAATAAGGCTGGTTGGACAAACAGAAATAAGGGGTGTTATTATAATACATATAATATAATATACTGTATTAATATCTAAGATAAAATCCCTATCTATGATATCTGAAGAAAGTAAGATTGTCTTAACATTTTCCTATTCAACAAGTTATATGTAAGTTGTGGCTAAAAACTGTAAAGCTAGGAAGTCCTTTCAGACTGCTAATTACCGTCTATACTCGAGTATATTTTTTATGCTGAAAAATCCTCCCTCGGCTTATACTCGAGTGAACCTCCCTTTGCTGTCCATCCGGCGGTCCCTGCGTCTGTGTCAGGCTCCTTTCCTTCTGCTGACCCTCCGGAGGTCCCTGCGTCTTGTCAGGCTCTCTCCTCCGCAGCTCTGCCTCCGACTGTCACCCAGCGGTGCGCGCTGCACAATGACGTTGTAGTGACCTTTGTGCAGCATGAGACACGAGGGAGAGAGCCAGAGGCACAGCTGCGGTGGAGAGAGCCTGAAACAGATGCAGGGACTGCTGGAGGGCCAGCAAAGGTAAGTTCAATGTAGCAACCAGGCTTAGGGATACTGGGGGAGCTGGAAACATGCTGAGGGCTGGACACATGATGAGGGATACTGGGGGGAGCTGGACACATGATGAGGGATATTGGGGGCGCTGGACACATGAGGGTTTTTTATTTTGAAATTTCAGTAGCTGCTTCATTTCCCACCCCAGGCTTATACTCGAGTCAATAAGTTTTCCAAGTTTTTTGTAGTAAAATTAGGTGCCTCGGCTTATATCAATAAGTTTTCCAAGTTTTTTGTAGTAAAATTAGGTGCCTCGGCTTATATTCGGGTCGGCTAATACTCGAGTATATACAGTAAATCATTCATTAGTAGTCAAGTCAGTCTCACAGGTAGTCTCACACCCTTCTAGGATACGTAGATTCAACATCTCCCATATAATAATTTAACATACAAATGAGCCAGATACTCAGAGTTGCAGCATAAATGATCACAAACATGCTACAAAGAATATAAACATCCTGCATTTGGTTACATGTTGCTTACAATAAGATCCTTGTCGACTGATAATACAATTTATTGTTTGTATGTGAACCTTTAATGTTTTAGAATAAGAAGCTGTTTATGTGTAAGCAAAGGCAGTCAATTCTGGATTGAAGGCTGACTATGATTTCAGAGAGCACTGCAGACGGATGTACTATTTGTAACTTGCCTTTTAACATATTTCATAAATCTTCAGTATTTTAAATTTTAAATTGGATTTAATAATTCCATAGCAAGGGGCAATAAGGCTTAATGGACACAGAAGGAGGGGTAATAAGGCAGGGTGGACGCATAAAGAGGTGATACTAAGACTGACTGGACTCAATGGGGTAATAAGACTGGTTGAAAACAGGAGAAAGGGGCAGTAAGGCTGGTTGGACACAAAGACGGAGAGGGTATAAGGCTGACTGGATGCACTAAAGGAGGGACAATAAGGCTGGTTGGACAAACAGAAATAGGGGACAATTATGCTGGGTGGACACACATAAAGAGGGCCTATAAGATTGGCTTGACACAAAGAGGGGGCAATAAGACTGGCTGGACACAATGAGAGATCATTAAGACTGGCTGGGCCCACAAAAGGAGGGGCAATAAGGCTGGTGGGACAAACAGAAGAAAGAGACAATAAGACTGGACAGAAATAAAGAGGGGGCAATAAGGCTGATTGGACCCAGAAGGAGGGGGCAATAAGGCTGCATGGACACAGAAAGAACGGGTACAAGACTGACTGGACACAGATAAAGAGGGTGCAATAAGGCTGACTGGAGAAAGAAGGAGGGAGCAATAAGGCTAACTGGACACACATAAAGAGGCAATAAGGATGGCTGGACACAGAAGAAGGGGCAATAAGGCTGGTTTGACAAACAGGAGGGAGCATTAAGGCTGAATGGTCACACAGAAAGGAGGGGCAATAAGGCTAACTGGACACAAAAGTAAGGGGCAGAAAGGCTGGCTGGTTAGACACACACACAAGGAAGGGGCAAAAAGGCTGACTGTTGAGACACACACAAGGAGAGGAGAGATTGGATGACTGTAGAGACATACACACACACACACACATAAGAAGGGGGGATCTTGTATGGCTGTAGAGACATACATATGGAGGGGGTAAATTGGAGGACTTTAGAGCAGGAGGACAACTGTGATGGACCCCAAGATTCAGAGAGAATGCTACAGACACTATTGAAGACAGATTAGGGCGCCAAAAAACACTTGTTTAACAGGCCTCATGATTTCTCTTGCCACGCCTGCTTTAGAAACACACAAGAAGGTAGTAAAGGATTACTGTAGAGAAACACACTCACAAGGAGAGGGGAGATTGGATGGCTGTAGAGACACACACACATGTAGAAGAATATTGGATGGCTGTAGAGAAACACACAGAAGGAGGGGAAAGAAAGGCTGGATGGCATAGCTAGGATGTATTGTATGGCAGTAACTAGGATGAAGTTTCTATTGTCGTAAGTGGTCCTTGTATGGTGATCAGTAGTATAATCTCTGTAATTATATGAGTCACTGTAAATGAGAATTAATAGTATAACATGCTATTTACGCTGAGCTTTTGAAGCAGTCTGTAATAGGTGATACACAATTTATTTGCAAGTTTCACTTATACAGCCATCTTCTGCCCATAACCCTTTGACCACACCCATTGACTATGTGGTGGGCCCCAATCACAGTATTCCCCAGTGTATAAACAAATTCTGTGCAAACTGACAATAATTAATATAACAATTCATAAAAAAGCATATCCAAAAAAGGAATATCATTAGGGCATATAGGCAAAAAACATTATGTATACAAACAATTTGTAAAGAGAGCAAATGATTCTTTAAAAAAAATATGTATATCAGTAGAAAAGGAGAAAGAAGGAAAAGACAGTACATTGTACACATGTGATCCGTTTCCTTCCTCTGAGGGACGTGCTAATGGTACTTAAGTTGTATGCGTTTTGTAGAAAAGTTATGGGATATATGAGGGGGTGAGTAAGTAGCATGTGGGTAGGGCTGACTTGTATATAAATAGAGAATTATTAGTATTGCTCTGCATCAGAGTAAATTTTCTACATTTACAAATGGTCCTAGCACTTAACAGAATGAAACATATTCTACAAAAAGTTATGAAGTTCTCTCTAATAAAAACAAACATAAACTGCATTTTATATATAACTCTTTGAAGCCATAGATAGTGGTACAGGTCACAAATATAGCAATAAGTAAACGTTGAGAACTGCTTAGCTTATTTCTTTTAAATAGGCACCTTCCAGGGCAATGGACAATCGGTTTACATTAATAAAGAGAAATATGTTTTTCCTACAGTAGACAATTACAATATTTCAATATTTTCTAACCAGGCAGAAGATTTAACTGGCAGAGTTGAGACCTGGGACATCTGGTACCATTCATGACATGCAGATGTAATTCTGTCCTGTACAATATTGACCAGAAAGACGTTGGTTGATAATGTAACTTGAATTGATACTAAGGCTGTTCCTGAGCAGTCCTGAGAATACTTACCAAGAGTACATAAATTAATAATAACTTTTACAAGTATGGGGTTCCATGACATTCTAAAATTTCACCATATAACAAATGTTTTTTTGAAGAGCAAAATAAAAGTAATATTTGAATGTGATTCCTTTACTTTATGTGCACCTATTTCACAAGATTTTGTTCGGATGTTTGTCTTAACATCAGGATGTTTGACTCCAGAACCTGGATGCCCTTAAATTGAACCTTTCTGAGTACACAGACAGTTTCCTCCTACCATACAATAAGTCATAAGTAGAGCATGTATCTTAAAGACACTAGTGAAGCCTTAAAGACCCTCAAATAAGTAACACGGAAGCCCTCATATTGTTACACGCCGGCGTCTGCCTCCTCCGGCGTGTAACGAGTCTGCTTACCGCTCTGTCCCTCTGCGCAGCGTCGCATCCAGGTTGTTGCTAGGAGACCTGGACTCCAGTCTTTCCCTGCACGCACGCAGCGCTAGCGGCTCACGTGGTTGCTCCCCTGCTGCAGATTGTCTCTCTCCTGGTTAAATCACCGTCATCCCTGCACGTGGGCGCCGGTGATAGCGTGCCGTATCTTTAAGACCTCATATACGCAATCTACGTTGAAAAAAGTAACGTAGATAGCGTAACGAAATTACTGCGCATGCGCAGTAGTTCATATCGGTAAACTCCAGCCGCATATGCAATGCGGCCAGAGGTCTGAATACGGCCCAGCGTTCAGTTTGTATGCCTGCTGACAGCCTGTGTCGCTTGCTAGGTCTGTCTTGCCTGCTCTATACTGTAGTAAGTCTTGTTGCTAGAGTGTCTGAGTGCTTACCTGCCTTTAGTCCTTGCCTGTTTATTTTTCTGTACCTACCTGGGTTATTTGTACCTAAATTCTTACCTTGCCTCACAGTACGCCAAATACCTGGCTGGATATTGTGCTGGTTACCTACCTACCTAAATACTTACCTTGTCTCACAGCACGCCATATACCTGGCTGGATATTGTGCTGGTTACCTACCTACCTAAATACTTACCCACTCTCTGTATACTTATCTTGCCACCACAGCACACCATATTTCTGGGTGAATATAGTGCTGTTTTGTGGTGCCAATCTTCCACTGTATTAATCATTTCCTGTGTATCCTTTCCTTGCATCTCTCAGCACGCCACTTGCTGGCTTAATTACAGTGCTGCATTTCTTTCTTGCTTCGCCATTCCCTACCTACTTAACCTCAAGATGGACATGAGGCTGGACCTGATGTACGACCTCCTCCTGCGCAAGTACTGATGCCAAGCGTGTTGCCTCTGCGTCCACAATTGCGCCCTTTTCCTCTGCAAATTGTGGCACCCCTGCACTTTCAGTCTGAAAGTGCAGGGTGCGCATTGAGGCTTAATGCAGAGCAGCGCGAGCGGAGTGGGTTTGTGCGGGGGCCGTTGCTTGGCAACGGCCAGTAAACAGAGGGGCGCGCTGTATAGCGCGTGGTGCCTCTGGAAACGGGCCGTTGCTTGGCAGCGGCCAGTAAACAGAGGCGCGCGCTGTGCAGCGCGTGGTGCCTCTGGAGACTTCGGTGTGGTGCGCGAGGCGGCTGGAGGGAGAGCGATAACAGTTAGTTAAAGACAGCAGTTGGTGTGAGGTGTTGATTCTGTGAGGGGAGACTGTGAAGGAGAAGAGCTGTGGTGGTGGTGAACGGAGCTGATGGTGTAGCGGAGGAAGGAGAGGAAAGTTAAAGGCAGAGCTGGTTGTGTGGTGAGGAGAGGAGAAAGAAAAAAAAGCAAAAAGAACAAGTGGCAGTGAAAAGCTGTGAAGACAGAGGAAGGCAGCGAGATTGGAGGTGCAGAGCTGTGAGATATGCTGTGAGTGGCAGTGATGTCGGAAGCTGAGACGGTGAACAGCTGAACAGTGATTGAGAAGTGTTGGAGGGCAAGTGGCAGGTCGAGAGAGCTGGAGAGTGAGCTGGTAGCGGTGACGGAGGTGCTGTGAGGAGAGCAGAGAGGGGCTGTGACGAAGCAGAGAAAGTGCTGTGTGGAAAAAGACAGCAGTGTTAACGGAGGTATTGTGGGGAAAGCAGAGAGAGGCTGTGAGGTAGCAGAGAGAGAGAGAGAGAGCTGCAAACGGATAGAGACAGCAGCAGTAACGGAGGTATTGTGAGGAGAGCATAGAAAGGCTGCGAGGAAAGCAGAAAAAGTGCTGTGTATAGTTAAAACAAATTGAGAAATAGAAATCCTTGAGAGACTACTTTCTTGACACAAGGACTGTGGAAACACTTGTTACCCTTATTAAACTGGCATCACACGAAGAACAGTATTAATGACTTGAACTTTTCTTTTTATGAATAAAGTTAATTGATGAAATGTTATAGAAAGTTTTAAAACTTTAAAACTAAACAAATTGTTTAATAGTTCATATGTATGATTAATTAATTTAAACTACAACTGTAAGTAATTAAAATAGAAAGTTACAAGAAGAATAGAATTTACCACAGTGGTTAGTTTTAGTGTGATATTAACAGTTAGCTCCGTAATTAAAATAACTATAAAAAGTATATCGAGTTTACTGATTTAAATGTTTTACTGATTATCGTTTAAGGTCATTTGATTAATGAAATAGTTTAAACTCATTAAAGGAGAGTGGATTATTAATTAATTTGAAAATTATTTATTGTGCATGATTTCCTTGTATTACATTTGTTGACACTGTTGATATTAATTGTATCATATTTATTGTGCATGATTTTGAAAATGTTTCTTATGATATATCTGAAAAACTAAGATCAGAACAGTTATTTATTGCTACAATATCGAAACAGTTACTTCTGTTTCAAATAGTTACTTTATTGTATGCAACTGCATTAATATATTTTGCTGTGATAGTGCATGATTTGATTCTGTTTACGAGCCTGTAATTTTGTTGTATATCACTAAATATTTATTGTTTAATTTGTAAAAATATTTATATTGTATTGAGGCTAATTTGTAAGTGAAAGAATTGCTATTGTTAGGAAATTGAATTGAAAAATCATTT
Source organism: Limnodynastes dumerilii (assembly GCA_011038615.1). NCBI lineage: Eukaryota > Metazoa > Chordata > Amphibia > Anura > Limnodynastidae > Limnodynastes > Limnodynastes dumerilii. The sequence continues at coordinate 154,729 of WWET01000338.1, forward strand.
TTATTGCATTTTGAAACGTAGTAAAAGTTTTCTGCATATTCTATAAAAACTGAAACATTAGAAAGAATATTTATTAAAACCAAAATAAATTTATTTTAATAAACCAGTATGTTGTCACAACAACCTACTTTTTTTTTTACATCTGATTCTATCTAGCTATCTGATTCTATCTATATCTGCAATACATTGTAAATTAATCCCTTCCTCCTATCCATTATTATGTTAAGCTCCCCTCTACTCTAGCCCATACTATTCTATTGTATGCATTCACACCTCATTCACACATTATTTACAACCTATTAACCACTCCCTTCCCTCCTTCCCATTCACACCTTATATACTTTACCTGGCCTTTATCTTCTCCCCCGCTGCTCTGCCGACACCTGCAAAAACCGCAACCCGCGGTCAGCAAAAAAAAGCCGCTACTCAGGAAAAAAACAAGCCCAATTCCGCTTGTTATAAGCGGACTTGGCAACTATGCACGCCGGCGTCTGCCTCCTCCGGCGTGTAACGAGTCTGCTTACCTCTCTGTCCCTCTGCGCAGCGTCACGTCCAGGTCATTGCTAGGAGACCTGGACCCCAGTCTTCCCCTGCACGCACGCAGCGCTAGTGGCTCACGTGGTTGCTTCAATGCTGCAGATTGGCTCTCTCCTGGTTAAATCACTGGCGTCCCTGCACGTGGGCGCCGGTGATAGCGTTCAGTTTCTATGTCTGCTGACCGTCTGCTGCCTGTGTCGCTTGCTAGGTCTGTCTTGCCTGCTCTATACTGTAGTAAGTCTTGTTGCTAGAGTGTCTGAGTGCTTACCTGCCTTTAGTCCTTGCCTGTTTATTTTTCTGTACCTACCTGGGTTATTTGTACCTAAATTCTTACCTTGCCTCACAGTACGCCAAATACCTGGCTGGATATTGTGCTGGTTACCTACCTACCTAAATACTTACCTTGTCTCACAGCACGCCATATAAAGAAATCAGGAATATGCTAAATAATGATGACTCACTACATATTGACCAAATTGCCTTCATCATAGATACCATTATGTTTATATTGGAGTACAAACACTTTTTGGGTTTGAAAGCCACCACACTAATTTATATAGTGTCACATACTGTCCGCAGCATCAGTCCCTGCCCCTTCACGAGCTACATACTAAGATCCCTAACACATACACACACACATAAGGGTTAATTTAGTCAGCAGCCAATTAACCTACCAGCATGTTTTTGGCGTGTGGGAAGAAACCCACGCAGACACAGGGAGAACATACAAACTCCACACAGATAAGGTTTAGTCCAGAAACGGAACTCATGAGATCATTGCTGTGAGGCACAAGTGATACTCACTGAGGCACCGTGCTGCCCTAATGTTATGGATTTACAGCTATTTATTTATGAAAACACCTCAAATCTCCATTTCACAGCTGTAAAGAGTCACAAGCAAAAAAAAAAAAAATTCTTGATTTATGTATTTTTTATCACAAAAAATAAAATAGAAATAAAGACATTCTTGACAAATTAGATAATAACACGTACATCCCCTACTCAAGAGCAACCCGGGTAAAATAATTTGAAGATTTAATGTAGTTGTTTCAATCTTAAACAGCCAGTAGCAGATCTGAAGACCACCATTTTGGGATGTTAAAAACAACTAAATGCTTTTGATACCTCTATAATGTGAAACAAACATCCACAAAATTGCTATACTGATATTACATTTGCTTTACTAAATAAGGTAACTGGAACTTCCACTTTTAATTAGGCTGCAGCTCTATGATCTATGAGGATACAACCAAGACTAATTGAATCCAATTAACAATCTTTAAAAAGATAGCAGTCCACCAAGGAAACATTTCCTGATGAAGCCAAACTCTGGTGAAACATGTAGGAAATGCAATTATTTATCTGCAGTGTATCGATTTCATTCACCCACTTCAAAAAGAGCCATGTTCAGACTGCTTGTCTCCAGCACTGTGCCTACTGTAGTATAATAAGCATGAACAGCAGGCTGCCGGACAATACAGAATAATCTCCCCTGAAAGAGTTAACCAACAGTCAAGAACCATACACAAAAAGCTTCCATGGAAAGCCGAGTCGTTACTTATTTAGGGTTGCCAGTAAGAAGACCCGCTAGGGAAATTTATTCAACTTGGAAACCTGAATACATAAGTCACTCTCAGCTCCTCCATGTTTTAAACATGCACATAGGCTGAAATCTCTGCTCTTAAAAAAGAGAATATTTATTATCACAACTATCATATTTGTATACTATACCCCTGTCTTTTTGTCACAATCACCGACTATTTAGATTACAAAGAAGTCATTCTAACACTCATGTTATTGGACTTAGACCTGTATTCAGAGTACCAGATGTATAACATATACGTCCGTTGTTTAGCGATTTTACTACTGCGCATGCGTAGTAATTTTTTAACGTAATGTAGGAATCTTTTTCTTACGTAGATTGCGTAAATGCAGTCTGAAAGAAAAAATCGCTAAACACCGGACATATGTGTTATACATCCAGTACTCTGAATATGGGCCTTAATAACTGAACCATTTCTATCACCATTTAAGGATTTTTTTTACTGGAAAACAATCCAGTGGACACATGACTAAGTACTTACTTTCTTATCTAAATATGTATTTGTTATACATTTGTTATCTATTCTTAGATATTACGATTTCAAAGTATCCACACTGATATATGCATATTCTTTACATGTTTGAGTAAAATTTATAGATTTGCTTTATACATGTGTGTTACTCATCAAACCACATCAAATGAATTAGGATTTTAATATTTTATAATATATCAGTTTAGGGCCAGAATTCAGATAATTGTCAATGACAGCATTGTTTTATAAAAAATAAGATTTTGTCCATAATAAAGTGTCTAATTTTCAATTCAATGCTGCAAAAATATTGAAAAGCATTTTGAAAAAGGTTCATGCTACATAAAGATACATGACTGATAAGGATTCTTTTACCTTTATGCTACTTTTAGCAACAAAAAGGCTATTTATATTAGAAGCTTGTGATGCCTCACAGACAAATATAGCTGATTCTATCAATAAATAAAGCTTATAATTTGGTTAACTAATATTGGGTTAACTCATTTTTTTTTAGGGATAAGGTGCATTAAGTATCATTCTATAGTGAGTCTCCTAAAATATGTATTTTACCAATATAAGTAAATCAAAATATATGTATTGCAGAATGTTGATGCTTGATATACTGTTATAAACTACATGGAATGCAGATGCTTGATATACTGTTATAAACTACATGGAATGCATGCAGCTTACATATTTAAATATTAAGCCATATAGCATAGGACTGTATAGAAACCTGTGTTTTGCATTTGAAAACCACATCAAATTAATTATTAATTACTTAGAAATTTGCAACCTGCATAGGCTTCCTATCCACCTTTACCAGTGTTGGGTTAGATATTAAGGATATAAGGAGTCTCTCCAGAGATCTCTGCAAACACTGTGGAAGTTGAAGAAATGGGGTAAGCTAAAAAGAAAAACAAGGATGTCAAAAAAATAAATGCGTGAAGCCAAAACTTCAGGAAAAAGACAGAAAATATATTTTGTATAATTGTTTTCCCACAAAAAAAAATGTAAAATTATAATTCAATGAACCTGATTTGACTACAATTTATTATTAAATCTTGTTTTCTAGGTTTTTCTTTTCTTTTATTTCTTTACCATTTTAACAGTGGTGTAACTAGGGTTGACAAAGACTGTGCAAATACAAAAAATATGTGCCCTCATTATTATACACGTTTTATACCAGTTTCCAAAATGTGTGTGTGTGTGTGTGTGTATTTATATACAGACTTTGAGGAGGATGGCAGCGAGCTCACCAGTTACCACTATACACACTTCAGAAAGTCCTGCGTTGATCACTATGCAGTAGAGATAGCTCACCAGTGACCATTACACAATGCAGAAGGCTGACCAATGACCTATGCAAAATACAGAGAGCCCACAAATTACAAAGACCACAATGATAACATATATTTATTGAAGTTTATTATAATTTGTGTGTGTGTGTATATATATTTGTGTGTGTGTGTGTGTGTGTATATATTTGTGTGTGTGTGTGTATCTTTTTTTCTTTAATAATTTGCCAAGAAAATTTCCTGTCCTGCAATGAAAATTATGATTATTATTGATAACAGATTTGAGTAATTCCTTTTACTAAACTTTGGTGCTTGCCACTACTGAGATGAATAGCTATACACTATATAGTATATATACAATACTATATAATATGCATCATTGGGCCTGATCCAGAACTACGCCTGCGGATGTATTTACGCCTGCCGTAAGCGTAACTACAGCTTAAAGTACGTACTACACTTGCGCCTAGCAGATGCTTCCTTTCATAACTCATGGCAGCCGTAATTGAAATTAGGTCGCTCTTAACATTTGAGTAATGGGCGTTCCTATTATATTCCTAGTATGATTCCCGTAAATACGCTCCAGTTACGGAATGTAGGTGGGGGAGGCATTTAAATCGTACAGTATGGGCTGGGTTTTGTTGTTGTTACGACCACCGCGTTGTTACATCCTGCCGCAGGTACGCTAGTAAAAGTTAAGGTAGGGCTCAGCGGGCCTAAGGCAGTGAAATTACAGCCGACCAAGGGGAGTGTCCGGTGGAGTGCATAGTATTTACGATGTGCGTAAATACAAACAGCGCTCGTTCGTAGTTCTGGATCAGGTCCATTGTGTATATTCAAAACAAAATACCTCGGTTACAACTCTGGTTTAAGTGTAAGACAGTGTAAGGTCCTACACACCTAACAAATATTTAGCGGTTTATTTAAGACTACAACATGTTTTAGAACACACTCTGGATGTATTACCAATTTTTTTAAGCAGCACATTGCTATTGCTATTGAACTTTTAAAAAAAGGATATACATTTTTAAGGATTTTTGGTTGTAAAAATATATATTTTATTTATGTTATGTATTTTTTAAATTATAGTTAAACAAAATACA